>JACEVL010001952.1:0-23039 GCA_020284085.1 Aporrectodea caliginosa
CTTTGCACACCACTGTAGCTATAAGCCCTACATTCGGAACCCTATTGAAACTCCGTTCTTAATCGACGTTCAACACTTCTTCATCTTTCTTCAGATATTTTAGACATAATATTCTCAACGTTCAACCATAATATTAATTGTGACCACAAAGACATATTCTGAAACATCATCTCCTGGTTCTTGTGATGACATGCAGCATCACAATTTAAATTTACCTGTCATCATTTATCCTATTCATAGCCTATTGTCTAACTCTAACCAATTGCCGACCACCGAAATCTTTTCACCGATATCTCCTCACACATTTTTGGAAAAAACGATCAAAAAATTTCAACTTATCATAATCTTTACATAATTATAGACATAAGATAAACACCATTACTAGCATTTTATCTCCTCTTTTATGCCCTCTGTCCAGGCTTTGGAGAAAATTCTGAGGCACCCAAAGTTACCCCAAACCGTACCACAGAAATCTTATATATTTTCATGTTCATGACAATCTGCAACACAACATACGTTGAGTGAGCACAAATAATGGAGTGAAAATGTTTCCAGACAGCATGAAAAAACATTTTTCGAATATTTTGAAAACTGAAGGAGATACAATGTTTACAGTGTTTGTAACAGAGTCGTAGAAATTGAGAAAACAGCCCAAACGTAAAATTATGTGAACTTGTGATATCTCTCTTAGTTTTTGACATAATTTTTAAACACCATTCTTTAGCATTTTATCTCCACTTTGAATCCAGGATTCGTAAAAATATTTTCAAGCACCCAAAAGTTACCCTAAATCGTACCCCACCCACCTAGGCCTATCATCCAAACTCAGTTGTTGCCTTGTGATTATTTTGTAAATTTGTGGTGCATTTTAAAGACATTAGTTTTATACACTCAGAAGGGTTCGCAGTTCAACTTTGGCGAATGACAATAGTTTCAAGCGTTGATGAAAGATTGATTTAAAATTTAAATATTCTCATTCACTCTGTAATCAACATGTAAATATAAATTATCTTCTGTGATTTGTGGCGTTTTCTAGAATCGTGATTGTTGAGCTAAAAATAGCTTACAAATATCGTTGGCGTTTACAAGCAAGTGAGATCTTCTACAAATGCCACTTGCGTCTAAATCTTCGCCTGTTATATTGGTGTCCGGGCAATTCGGAGCCGGACAATTCGGAGCGGACATTTCGGAGCCGGGCAATTCGGAGCGGATATTTCGTGGCAGGGCAATTCGGAGCGGATAATTCGGAGCAAATTGAAGATCGTGCGAACTTACGGGGCTCTTACGGCGAAGAGACATTGATTTAGTATTTATTTAGTGGCACCAAACAATCGTTCTCTGATCTTCCCGACCGTGTGAATAGTAACATCAAAGGCCTAGGCCTACTAATTCTTGCTTAGATAAAACTTGGATTGATGGAAAAATTCTTCGTTAAATAGAAGTTGGATAAATGAAAATAATCCTTGCTCATATTGAAGTTGGATAGATGAAAATAAATTCTTGCTTAAATAGAAGTTGGATTGTTGAAAATAATGCTTGACTAAATAGAAGCTGCAATGATGAAAATAACTCTTGATTAAATAGAAGTTGGATTGATGAAAATATTTTTTACTCATATAGAAGTTGGAATGAGGAAAATAAGTCTTGATTAAATAGAACTTGGATTGATGAAAATATTTTTTACTCATATAGAAGTTGGAATGAGGAAAATAAGTCTTGATTAAATAGAAGTTGGATTGATGATTATAATTCTTGGTTAAATAGAAGTTGGATTGATGAAAATAATTTGTTGCTTAAATGGAAATTGTATTGATGAAAATAATTCTTGGCTGTTCCAAATTATCCGGTTCCCAATTGCCTGGCTCCGAATTGTCCTAGAACCGTTTTTATTAGCTGTTTTACCCCAACCATCAAGCGTCTTGAACGCATCACCAATCACAGAGAGAATTTCTATTTTACATTCGCTAGTGAGAAGTCCCGGATTTCACGTCGTCTACAAGTTCTTCAAAGTTACTTTATATTTTATTAGGTCAAGATGCATTGGATAAGACTTGAGAGAGTGGCTCTGACACAGATCATCAGTGCCAGATGCAAGTCTTCTGAGCCACTATAAACCATGTTATGTTATGTTATTTATTAATCAGGAATGCCACTAAACGTTATACACACTGAATGGCGGCGTGCGACATATTACGCAGTGTGCATACTAGTGGAAAGAATGCTTCAGGAAGTCAGATGAGACTGTAAGACATTGACTAGACTATGTCAATGCGGCATTGTATGCCGTATCGTCTTTTAATTTAATAAGCTGGAGGTGGTTTTAAAATTCCCTTACTAGAATTGTTACATAGTCCTTTAAAAGAAATGGAGTGAACTGCTTTATGAATCAAAATTTTACGAGAAAGCAGTACATAGGTCTAATCATTCCCACAATAGCATGCACCACCACTCATGCGACTTTCTAAAACACTTGCGGCACTCATATCTTGGCAGCCTTTCAAACTGTCTGCATTCGGAATCGTCTGCAACAAAAGGCTTGAAGTACTAAATCGTCGATAACACCCTGTGCTATGCCACTTGTCATGGCTCAATATTTCACTTATGCCTCTGCATGACTCCATCTCGGCACCTAACAAATGTTCGTCCAAGCCTCGTATTCACAGTTACTGTGTTGTCAATTTGCAGGCAACCTAATCAGCTGTTCAGACAAGATGATTTTGCAGAAAATCGAGTTTGTAGAATCGCGAAACAGACGAGAGAACAACGTTATGCAATTCGCGACCGGTGACTTTTGTCGTGTCAGCCACTGGCTGACTGTAAACTCTGGATAAGTAGAGTTAGGAATGAAATATTTCTTTAAGTACTTGTTGTTCCAAAACAACGACTATAATTATACACAAGAATTGTTTGTAAGAAGTCTAACCGCAAAACGTTCGATGACTACAGATATTAACTTCATAGGTGGCACTGTTAGTTATTGTCTTGGATATGTTCAACCTCGATTATGACTTTGCCCCTATTTCCTTTCTCCGCTGATTTGACGATCATATTGGTCGCCAGAGTGCTACGACAGCGCCACCTATGAATGGATCTGCGCCACGGAAAAGCTACGAACAGAAGCAATGTCTCTGCATCGATGCTTTCTTCGAGCCTTTCCATCAACATAAGGACGTCCTTCAATTCAGGTGACAGCACTCGATCAGCCACTGAGCCAGCCAGACCAGTCAGCAGGCTCAGCATGATGACACTGGCCATGACGACATAGACAAAGTAAGTTATCACAGCCTGATCGACCATTGGATCAGGCAAAGCATTATCGCCCATCATCAGTCGAAAAGTACCGAATACGGCGTGCAATGGCTGGTCAAACGGAAACTTCTTTTTCCCTAGGCATTCGGGATCGTTGACAGCGTATTGGAAAGTCATAGCGAAGACCGAAGCAACGGTAATGAATAAGGATGAAAACTGCATCAGAATCTTTCCCATCTTGCACATGCTGATGACGAAATGGCCGCCGAATTGGTGGACGCGTGTTCCATAGAGTATGGACAAAACTCGGAAGGTGACAGCCAAGACGACAAGTACTACGATCAAAGACATGAACACATATTTAATGCTCGCTGTGGTTGCGTCCAATACTTCGTTGCCTTTGTCGTATATCTTGAGGGCGACGAGCATTGAGACAAAGCAGGAGGAGAGGATGTTGAGCTGTCGAGCGATGTACGACATCGGAATACGTCTTCTGAAGACTCGTCTGATGGACAGTCGCAGATGAGGACAATTCTGGCAGAAGTACTGAAGATGAAGAAACGTCAGTCTCATCACCGCATCGAATACCACAACAAAGACGGAACCGCCGACCAACATGGCAACGACAGCCATCTGAAAGAGTCCCAGACTCTTCGGTGCCTTAGCCATGGTCGACAGAACATCAAAACCACAGACCTCGCTCATCTTGCATAATGAAATGGCGCTTACATCTAGTGTGCTGTTGTAGGCATCTAACCAATTCGAAGACGATGGCTGAGGACAGTTGGTTTCGTTGGTCATTTCAGCATTCAAAGTGTCTGCTGTGCTTTCGAATATCGACCAGTAAGTGATCTTCAGAAGATCGGATACATCCAGCAATCCGATTATGCTGACGTACATTACAAGCAGCGCCCACAGCATCACGTTGAGAAGAAAGAAGATATTCACCATGCGCGAATTGACTTTGATTTTGGCATCAATCCAGTTTTTCAGCAGCGAACAATTCGTGATGCTGTTCACTTCCTCTGGGCTCATCGCCATCAGGTCCCGTGTATAGAGAATGGAAAGCAGGAAGTTCTGCTCCTGTAACACGTCTCCGTCTTCGTACAGCGACATATCATAGTGAGACAAAGTGAAGCCAGACGAATGGCTCTGAACGGCGGGAGTAACACCGTCTCCTGCACCACCGTCCATGGCGAGATCAGTGGCTATGAATACCTGGTCAATGCCAAGGACCATCTTCGTCTGGCGAAGGATTCCCTCAGTCTCCAGGATCTTGGTGAAGTAGAGAGGAGACCCGACCATGATGGCCAACTCAAGGCCACTCAGACCTCTCTCGTTTCGACATTTCGACAGGACGGACCTCACAGCCGATGCACCGAAGACCCTAAGCAGCACGTCGAAACACGAATTAGCCGAACGACTGTCTTCGGAGACCGATAAATGGGCCAAATAGTGGAATATGTTGCATCCGCTTTGATCGGTTGCAGTCAGAATCGTCGGCTCATACTCGCAAAACACTTGGACGAGATTGACGTTGTTACTGAGCGCGGCAAACAGCAGAGGAAGTCTTATATCATCAGATTCCTTGCATTGGATGTTCCAGGAATATGTCATGAAGTGTACGATGTAAAAGATCGGAGTCAGGAACAAGTAGGAAGGCAGCAAGACGATCAGGTAGATGAATAGAGTCACAACGCCTTTAGAGCATCTTACGAAGAGATGAGCATCTGCATTGATTGGCTTGCGATTGACTTCTGCCTTTCCAAGAAGAAGGCAGCGATATAGCAGAGGGTCCGAGTCTTTTAAGCTGTTCAGAATTCTGAGAACAAGTGGAACATTTCCTCCCATAATCAATCGATAAAAGAGCAACTTACTCATGCCACTGACAGAGGATTCGGATCTTCGAATGAATGTCGACTGTTTAATTCCAAAGTAATTCCTCAGTTCCACCGTCGCCTTAAGACAGAGTCCATCCCAAGAGTTTTCTAACTCACGATTCTGCTGCTGCTTCGTATCGTCAAGCGACAGTCCTGACACTTCTGTTACGTCGTTGAGTGGAAAAACCTTTATCCTATTAGCCATCGTTTTGAAATATAGCGTGATTCTAACTTGCAACTCTTCCTTATTCTAGCCTTCAAATGAGAAATTATTCACAAGGGAAAGCTAACAGAAATAGTGATCAAAACGGACACCTAGTATCGTAAGCCCTACATGCAGGAATCAGCGTTTCGCAGCATACGCAGTGAGTTATATACCGAATGAACTCAGCTGACAGCAGCTGACGATGACAATGAGCAGCAGAGCCATTCTCTCCGAAATCAATGACCACACAAGTTGTTGCAAGAACGATTAGCGCACATTAGCACATAGTCCGATATTTGTGAATGGCAGTAATATCAATGCGCATGCATCTAGATATTTGTTAGTTCTGCAGCTCTAGTGAGAACAGCATACTGGCCTTCTATCGGGATAATTTTACTGCTGCAGGAAGCGCGTTCGCAGAACTATACGGGCGCCAATTCATATTGGTGGATTAATGCAACTAATGTTGTTCCAACATGAAAGCTAACGATCCTCTCGTGTTTACCTTTCAGTGCCCGACAGTTATTGACCGCCGCAATTTTTTCTGCATAGATACGATATTTACTGCACAGTAAATGTACAGGTTTTTATATAGCGACCGTGTGGCCTCGATCCTGCTAATTAAATATCTGTGTCAATGAATTGATCGGGTCTTCACCACCGCTGTCCGTTTGAATGGGCGCCACGCCATCTAAGGTTCCCGTGAACGCCCGATAATATTTAAATCTCTTAAATAATCCAGCATCGGTTGGCAAATGGCGATCCTCACGATCTCTAACACATGACTGGCAGCCGTCGGCAGATCTGCTTAAATGATCTACCTAATTCGTGGCATCTTTTTCCTGAGGTCTCTTTTTCCACTACTGTGAGTTATTTCGGTGTGATCTTGGACGAGGGATTTAGCTTCTCAGAGCATATGGAAAGAGTGGAACGTGTTTTATCACATGCACCGGTGTAGTAGGCTGAATAGACTCCCCCTTATAAACACTCCGGAGTCTATTTATCCCATGGATTTATTGACTCGACGTGGAGTTAATTCTTACTAGGAATAATTGACCGGTGGAGTGTATTGTTACTAGGACTAAAACACTCCTGTTGGTGAATAGACAATCCAGTGGAGTTGATTCTTCCAAGGACAAATTGAATGGGGGAGTTAATTCTTCCTATGACATATGGACTGGGGAGTTAATTCTTCCTAGGACAAATTGACTGTGGAGTTAATTCTTAATTCTTAATTCCTAGGACATATTGACTGGGGGAGTTAATTCTTCCTAGGACAAATTGACTGGGGAGTTAATTCTTCCTAGGACAAATTGACTGGGGAGATGATTCTTCCTAGGACATATTGACTGGGGAGTTAATTCTTCCTAGGACATATTGACTGGGGGAGATAATTCTTAATTCCTAGGACAGATTGACCTGGGAGTTAAATCTTCCTAGGACAAATTGACTGGGGGAGTTGATTCTTCCTAGGACATATTGACTGGGGGAGTTAATTCTTCCTAGGACATACTGACTTGGGAGTTAATTCTTCCTAGGACAAATTGACTGCGGAGTTAATTCTTAATTCCTAGGACAAATTGAATGGGGGAGTTAATTCTTCCTAGGACATATTGACTGGGGAGTTAATTCTTCCTAGGACAAATTGAATGGGGAGTTGATTCTTTCTGGGACCAAATGACTTGTGGAGTTAATTCTTCCTAGGACAAATTGAATTGGGGGAGTTGATTCTTCCTAGGACAAATTGAATGGGGGAGTTGATTCTTCCTAGGACAAATTGAATGGGGGAGTTGATTCTTCCTAGGACAAATTGAATGGGGAGATGATTCTTCCTAGGACAAATTGAATGGGGAGTTGATTCTTCCTAGGACAAATTGAATGGGGAGTTAATTCTTCCTAGGAAAAATTGAATGAGGAGTTGATTCTTCCTAGGACAAATTGAATGGGGGAGTTGATTCTGCCTAGGACAAATTGAATGGGGAGTTGATTCTTCCTAGGACAAATTGAATGGGGAGTTAATTCATCCTAGGACAAATTGAATGGGGAGTTAATTCTTCCTAGGACAAATTGAATGGGGAGTTAATTCTTAATAGGACAAATTGAATGGGGAGTTAATTCTTCCTAGGACAAATTGAATGGGGAGTTGATTCTTCCTAGGACAAATTGAATGGGGGAGTTGATTCTTCCTAGGACAAATTTAATGGGGGAGTTGATTCTTCCTGGGACCAAATGACTTGTGGAGTTAATTCTTCCTATATGACAAATTGAATGACGTAATCTTAGATAAGATTAATCTTAGCCTTCGGTGTAGGGCCAATTAACAACGAAGAAAACTCCTCCAAACTAAAGCAGTCAAATACCGGCTACACAGTGATAATGATAGTAATAATTAGTCCCCATTCAATTTGGGTAAACATTTAGAATCGGCGTGCGTAGGTTTCGTGGGTGTCTGTTAGGGTAAGGGTTAGGCGTCGTGAGAGTCGGTTATGGTAAGATTAGGCGTCGTGGGAGTCGGTTAGGGGTCAGGGTTAGGGTTAGTGTCGCAGTTAGAAAACATGGTACCTTCCTCGCAGCATGCCAAAAGATACTGTGAAACGGCAGTAAACTAACGCACCCCGATACTAAATGTTCGCCTCAATTTGTCCTAGGAAGAATCAACTTCCCCATTCAATTTGTCCTAGGAAGAATTAACTCCCAGTCAATATGTCCTAGGAAGAATTAACTCCCTCATTCAATTTGTCCTAGGAAGAATTAACTGCCCAGTAAATTTGTCCTAGGAAGATTAACTCCCTAAGTCAATTTGTCCTAGGAAGAATTAACTCCCCAGTAAATTTGTCCTAGGGAGAATTAACTCCCCAGTCAATATGTCTAGGAAGAATTAACTCCTCATTCAATTTGTCCTAGGAAGGATTAACTCCCCCAGTCAATTTTGTCCAGGGAAGTCAATATACAGGAAGAACTCCCCATTCAATTTGTCCTAGGAATTAGAATTAACTCCGCAGTCAATTTGTCCTAGGAAAGAATTAACTCCCAAAAGGTATGTCCTAGGAAGAATTGCTCCCCAGTCAATATGTCCTAGGAAGAATCAGCTCCAATCAATTTGTCCTAGGAAGATTTAACTCCCCAGGTCAATGTGTCCTAGGATCAATTGGCTCCCCTCATTCAATTTGTCCTAGGAAGAATTAACTCCCCCAGTCAATTTGTCCAGGAAGAATTAGCTCCCCCAGTCATTATGTCCTAGGAAGAATTAACTCCCCATTCAATTTGTCCTAGGAATAAAGAATTAACTCCGAAGTCAATTTGTCCTGGAAGAATTAACTCCCCAGTCAATTTATCCTAGGATGAATTGACACCCCAGTCAATAAGTCCTAGGAAGAATCAACTCCCCCATTCAATTTGTCCTTGGAAGAATCAACTCCACAAGTCATTTGGCCCGATCTTAAACGAAAATACTCCCGGAGTGTTTATTCGCAGAGGTGGAGTGTTTTTGTCCTAGTATGGATTAACTCTAGAGTCATTATATACTAGGATAAAAAAACTCCCGGAGTCTTTTTGTACGGGGAGTGCATTCAGCCTCCTACACCGGATTCGCACGATCCGCCTTTCGCTTACAACTCAGCCTGATCGTCATCATGGCCATTATCAGGAGAATGATAGTGATGATCATGATCATAATCACCATTACTATGTCCATTGTCATGACCATCACCATTACCATCATCATCATCATCATCATAATCGTCATCATCATCATCATCATCATCATTATCATCATCACAGTCATGATCTTTATCATGATCTTCGTCATGATCATCATCATGGTCATCTTAATCATGAGCGTCAGCATGATCATCATCATGAACACCTTGCTGGTCATAATGATCATCATCGTGTTCATCATCTTGATCATAATCACGCTGATCATCATGACAATCATTATGACCTTCATCATGATCTTGTTGGTCATCATGGTCATCATCACGATCATTACCTTGATAATCATCATGATCCACATTATGATGATGATCTTCACGATCGTCATGATCATCATGCTCATTATCATCAGGGTTATCATCATCACAAAAGTAATCATCATCGTGTAGGATAAGAAACGGTGAAGTGTTGAGCAGAGAAGATACTTTCTCTGATCTTTAAGCCTCCTCCTCGTCCTCTTCCTTTGCAGTAACAGAAAGACGGACCTTCATATGATCTCCATAGCAATTGTTTTGATATTTTACGCTGTTTGTGCTTTGATCATAAGCAGATGATGAGGATCTGGTGTCGTTCGTTGTTCTTCCGGCCACGAGAGATCGCCATCTGTCGAATGACATCGATTCTCTCGAAAGACCTTTGAGACTTCTGTCAACAACGGTAAATGGAAACGTTCAAGTGATCATTCCACCGATTACAAAGAACAAGAGACCAAATAGACCAGGAATCATTTATTTCGGTCTATTATTTTTTGGCCGAGGTATTCACGATCCCTCAGGCGACCCAAACAATATCCGGAGATGTTACTGATGGTGGTCTGGAACGGCAACTCACTCGGCAGTGTCTGTTTGGGCAAATGTACCTCGGAAGGCAACAGCATTATAGCGTTGGATGGTGGTAGACATGCGTTGGAAAAGATAAGCTGTTTCTCTAATATCTCCAGATATTAGAGAAAAATTATTATTATTATTATTATTATTATTATTATTATTATTATTATTATTATTATTATTATTATTATTATTATTATTAAACGAACATTTTTATTTCAACAGATTGAATCAGTGATCAACTGTAATTGCAATCAAACTTTCATAAAGCGCCACTCAGCGATTCAGAGGCGCTCCCGACCAAAGTCAGTGCTATCGCTAACAAATAAAATGTCCTTCAGGCATTTCAGAAATAGGAAGAAAATAAGGCAGAGGAAGAAGACCTCCAGACTGAACAGTAGTAGTAGCCACGCGAATGAGGGTAACATCGAGAAAGCCTCAGGAGGCCAAGCGGAGATTGAAGCGACCTGCAGGAGTGAAGAGATCGAGGTAGAGAAGGTCTTGAGGTACGAAGGATGAAGGAGCTATCCCGACCACATAACAACGCTGTGTCCCTGTTGTCACGTAGCATCTGATGTGCGGTCGACGGCAACGACCCTGGTAGTCAAAACAAGGCAAGGGGTTGTTAAGCAATGAATAGGAACCTACTGTACTACTTCTGTCGCAACCTTTCAATGAGGAGTCGTCTTCTTGTCGAAGGAGACTGGACACGTCTAGTCTATACAAAATATGGCAGAGAATCATATACTGTCAGTGCACAATTTCAGTGTCGAAATCAAAGTCGTGACAACTAGTTCATTGAAAAAAACTCAAGCCACCCAACTATTAAAGAAACAAGTCTGAAGAATCGTCTTACGCGATTCACGCACAAAACGATGACCCACTACACTGGAAAGCTGGATATAACTCAGCGTTCGCAAACCGTACAAGAAAGGGCCTTATACGGAGATCGTGTTATAACGAGTTAGTTTTGGCCCTTTTGGGTCCATCCCTTGATTATGATTAGGTCTAGGATTACGGTAACACATTTTGGGAACAAGTCGCCATCTCGAACAACATAAGGATGTTATTGTGGCGTTATATAAGTTAGCGAACTTAATTCGACCGCGAGTCATATCATGGTCTTCATTCATGAATAAGCTGCAACCTTCTCTTCAGAAATTTCGTTATTAGATGTAAGTGAATGTATCATCAGCTGCTGATGTCCAAAGCATCAGAATAACTGAGTGATCACCTCTTCCTGTTGCCGTGATATTCCCGTCCAAATGTCGTCGAATCGAAGGAAACCAATCGTCTTCCTATGAAAGCGACAAATAAGCCTTTAATCAACCTGTAGAAAATCCAATTTTTGCCGCGTATAGGGCCTACAGCGTCGACAGAACTAACTTATTTGGAAACTAGGTCAAGAGTAGGCCCACCACCTTAATATGAAATAAAATTAGAACACACATCTTCCAAGAATTAACAACTTGAGAGAACTTGCTTAATAAACGAAAAAATAAGAGATACTAAATAAAACACCAAAAACTCAAAATTAAAAAAGATGATGAAAGCTTTAATTGAAAAACTAAAAAATTACTAAATTATATTGTGATGCTATAGAAGTTAGTCTCATTCAAAAAGGAAAGTTACTTCGAGATTTCTAGCTTATCCTACAGATCGCCAACTTGATCTGGATTTACAAATTTTGAAAAAATTCGTTATTATCCATCTAGTTTAACTTGCGGGAATCTTGCTTGCTTGCTTGCTTGATTGAGCCACAGGCTAAAAAGTCAAATCTTGCGACGACTAGTTCGATCACTTACAATCATTCAATCGTCGTGAAACTTGGCATATAGACTCGCCCTCGCACACACTTCATTCTATCAAAATTTCAGCTCCCCCAAAAAGGCTAGCTTATAGAATCGGGGACTAAACTTTTCGAATCGGGGAATCCCCTTTTCCGATACGGAGCGTTGTGATTGGCCAGCGTTGTGATTGGCCGCAGTCGTAAAATGCACGCGGACTATATATTTGTAGAGGTAACTGCTTCATAAGACGCATTATAGGATACTAGATGGATATAGTAAAAAACTTTGTTTTTACGGGCTGTATTTTTTTGTGATTATTTTGGTTGACCTGATATCACTCGACGATGATTTGATCAAAACAGTCGTTGACGGAATGGAAATCGGAGGAACTTCTATGAAGAGGAGGAGATTTCACCACATTTCGGAAAATGTTCAACTGCTTCTGCCTCCTTCGAGATCTGATTTGCGACGGAAAATCTAAGCAATACGATGGCGCAGGTATTACGTCATTTGACCAGTCGAACAGGCATTCAGGCTGTGAAACACACAGACTGTTAAAAACAGACAGACACCATTCCACACTGCTTGTATAGGCCTAATAATAAATTGATCTCTGCTATTAGTCATCATCAAGTCTCCAGGCTCTGTCTCCTCGACATTTCTGCCGCTTTCGACACCATAGATTACAACCTACTTCTCCTTCGGCTGTTCTCTTGTTATGACGTAGCCTATATGACACTGCTCGACTCTGGTTCCAGTCTAATTTTTCTGCTCGCTCCTTCTGTGTCAAAGCCGATAGTCAATTCTTCCAATGCCCCAGGGCCACTTCTCTTCACCCTTTACACTACCCCACTGAGCCATCTTATGCAGACGACATTCAACTCTGCATATCCTTATCCCTAAAGCTGTTCGTTCTCAAGTGAAGACTTAACGAAGTTAACGTTTTTCAGTTTGCTTATCCACCGTAGGCTGCAACAGTGGACCGATCTTCCAGATATTCACCTGAATGTGGCATGATGGCTTTGAAGCGCCATCGGGTGATGCTCTGTACATTAGACACGGGCGCAATAGAAGGGAAAACATACAATTATAATTATAATTCAACATTACATGCATAATGGGGCGAAGCAACGAAATTTACTTCGTATCTTCGTATAAATGTATGATTATTGCAATTATTATTACTTCTTCTTCATCATTATTATTATTAAATAAATCTGTAACGAGCGCAAGGTCACACCGAAATGTGAATCTGAGGCGCGGATAGTCAGCCGCCAGGTGAAGATGCATTAGATTTCTAAATCCTTGAAAGCCAAAGAGAAATAGTGAGTTTTGAGCCGCTTTTGAAGGAAGGAAGTGAAGTTGAGCTACGAAGAGAAAGTGGTAGTCGATTCCATTCCTTTGGAGCAGAGGCGTGGAATGCACGAGAGCCCATAACTGTTCTGCATAGTGGCTCAGCTAGAAGACCTGTGCTTGATGATCGCAGGCAACGAGGAGGGATGTAAGGAGTTAGTAGTGCATGAATATAGATAGGTGTGCTGGTGCTGAGGGCTTTGTAGGTCAAACAGGCCAATTCTTCTTCTTATTATTATTATTATTATTATTATTATTATTATTATTATTATTATTATTATTATTTTTTTTTTTTTTTTTTTATGAGACAAATTTATTTCTTTATAAAACCAACAAACTTATTACAGACTGATCAAAATGGCTGTTTCAATAATTTTAAAAGCCGTCATTCAGTCCTGGGCTACTGTTGTTGCAGTCCGCGGTGGCTAAAACAGACAGAGAGTTTCCAATCTGTAGGGCGACCGATAGGCGTTGCAGCAGATGACTGGTCTCACGCTGGTCGCCTGTCGCTGCTGAGACCTTGCGTCCCAGTTCTTGAACAAACTGCAGTGATTCTGTGTGCCAGCTTCCTGCAGTTTCGACTGCAACAGGGACGAAATGATGTGATTGTGTGATAGCAGCGTACTTGGTTTCCTTGTTGCGAGCTGCCTTTTCCTTTTATTATTATTATTATTATTATTATTATTATTATTATTATTATTATTATTATTATCAATATTATTATTATTATTATTAATATTATTATTATTATTATTATTAATACTTTTTTTATTATTATTATTATTATTATTATTATTATTATTCATCATTAATATAATAGTGGTTTTTATCGCCCGAGGTAGAAATGATTACTCAAGCTCTTAGAAACTATACGAAGATTTGCCTTTGCTCTGGAGTTGGCACCCTGTCCTTAGCGCGCAGGGCAAAAGCGCGCCGTCAAAAGCGCTCACCGGCAATTGCGAGCTTGACAAATGCACGCCGTCAATAGCGCGCGTACATCGAGACATAGAGACATGCAGAACTAAAAAGAACTCTGTAATTTATTAGACAATAGAGCGCATAACGGAAAAGAATTGGCAATTTGTCGTTTTAGCATTCTAAATTATTCCCCATTGTAGCATCATTATTTTTCATCAATCCAACTTCGATTTAAGCAAGAAAAACTTTCATCAATCCAACTTCCATTTAATCAAGAATTCTTTCATCTATCCAACTTCTATTTAAGCTAGAATTCTTTCATCAATCCAACGTCTATTTAGCAAGAATTCTTTGCATCAATCCAACTTCTATTTAGCAAGAATTCTTTGCATCAATCCAACTTCTATTCCACCAAGGATAATTTTCGACGCTAAAACCTGGTTTCACCTATACAATGGGCTAAAATTTTAGAACGATAAAATGATAAATTGCCTAGATGTGTGTGCTCACTCGAAGACGGCAAATTAATTTATGCAATTAGAATTTTATTGACGAACGGTATATTAAGTTGCCGTCTTCGAGTGAGCACACACATATTTAGCGCATGTGTGCAAATTAATAATTATTGCACAAATGTAAGCAGTCTAGGTGGGAAATGCTTTGAAGTTTATCACTGAAAGGGATAGTACAGTCTTGTAGTCTATTCTGCGCGCTTTCGTCGGAGCGCATTTGACGGGAAAAATTTTGCAGCGCTCAAATTACGGCGCGCTTATGACGGCGCGCTTTTGACGGCGCGCGCTTTTGTCTTGCGCGCCAAGGACGGGTCACCCTCTGGAGTTAGCAACCCTCGTCCGCGTTTAACTGCGAATGTGCCTTGAGATGCAAAGGCATTATACCGACGCGTGCATATAGAGAGGCGCTGGAAAAGTTCAATTATTATTGTATAAGTACTTTAGTTTCGCTGCCCTTTCCGCCTTGGCTGTCAGGGACTCAGTGACGTTGATAGGCTTAAAGGATCATTGCTGCTGTTTTAGGACTTATTCTGAATCGATCGATTAAGCACAAGGCACAAACATGATAATGCATGGGAAAAATAATTTCCGGACCAAAGTTGATAACTAGGTCAAAAGCAAAGGTCGAAGTTAACGGTATCTTCACGTCTGCTATCAGTCGTTACTCGTTAGTGATGTGAATTGTGTTTTGACAGGACGCACGTACAAACGATTGGACGGTATATATATGTGACGCCAGAGGTCAAAACCCGTCACATGTCGGTTTCTGACTTTTTTATTCAGCAGTCATATTCTACAGTTAATTTGCTTCAAAATACGTTTTACAGAATGAAAATATCTTTTTTCTAACTGAAGTTATGTGCGTTTGATTCTTTCATTGGTATAGAGTGAAAAAATCGAATAAAAAGTTTCGGTATATTCGTGTCGTCAAAGACCACCGCAACCATTAATTGATTATTCTGCAATTTTTCTGGGTAATAGCGGGCTATATTCTGCATCAACTAAAGCAAACGGCATCAAAATCGGATTACTACTTTGCAAATTATGGCAAATTTACAGGCAACTGCTGAATTGAAGAATATTCTATATGTTTGACCCCTCTCGCCTATTTCAGCTTCTAGCTCAATATCTAGGAAGCGACAAGCGACGGGTTTTGACCCCTGGCGTCACATATATATATATATATATATATATATATATATATATATATATATATATATATATATATATATATATATATATATAAGAGATATATAGAGGAGCTATGTGACCAGATGGATATCTGGAACACTCTCTTCTGTAAAAACGACGTCATCTCTATTCGTCATTGGGACCATACGGAGCATATATCTCTTGTCTGCTGGCAAAATGGAGATTGATGACGAGATTTAGCCAATGATAACTCTCGTGTGGATTAAATCTCGCACTGCTTCATGCGACAAAATTGCGATTATTGTTTATTAATGAAGCAATTTATCAAGGCTGCCGCTGTAGAGCAACGACTGCTTATGACGAATTGTCGTAAGCTCAGGAAATAGGTGCTCACGCTCTGTTCATCTGGAATAAAGGATTGATATAAAATTAGATGAAAGCGATTACTCTGATGAACCTAAATCTAATAAAATTCAGGATATGTGCAATAAGAACTCTTTGGACTTTAAACTCTGAACTCTGAAGTCATCGATGAACAGCGCTTGAAACAGCGATTAAACAGTTTGAACTCAGAGGACAACCGAAGTCAATCCGAATCCTTTTTCGTGTAGTCTACCTAAACAACCAAACAACCACATTCACTCGTCCCATTGTCTAACAGGTCCGTACTATTCCACAGTTAATGATGGCTAGATGTAGGCCCAGCGAGTATGGCTGGTAGAAGATGAAGGCGTAGAGACTAATTTTATTGTCTGAAACATTGGTTGCATTAACTTGGTCGCAATTTGAAACATCTTAGAAAAGCGTTCTTATGAATGAATGAATGAATGTATGTATATATGCATGTATATGTGTATGTATGTATGTGATAGGTATGTAAGTGTGTATGTATGTATGTATATATATGTTTGTATGTATGTATGTATGTATGTATGTATGTATGCATGTATGTATGTATGAAAACACTTAATATAACGCGTTTTAAGTGCCTCAAAATGTAGCTGTAGGAATTCTTCAGTTGTTTTGATTTGTGAAAACAAGACAAGAGAATGAAAATGGAGGCGAAGGCAAGAAATGAATGAAGGATGGAAAGCCAGCAATAGAAGAGCAGGAGATGGAAGAGGAGAGAAAAGAAGAAGCGGAAAAGGAGGAGTAGAAGGAATAGGAGGAGTAAGAAAAAGGAAAGGAAAAGGAGTTTCTAGATTCTAGAAAGCGGTAGATCGCAAACATTTATAAAGTGAAGTCAAAAACGCAGAAGAAGAAGAATAGGAGGAGTAGGAAGAGAAGGATGAGGCATAAGAGAAGGGGTTAAGAGGAGAAGAAGGAAGAAAGTAGGAGGAAAGAAGGAGGAAGAGGAGGAAGAAGAGAGGAGAGGAGGAGGAGGAAAAGGAGGAGGAAAAGGAGGAGGAAAAGGAGGAGGAAGAGGAGGAGGAAAAGATGGAGCAAAAGGAGGAGCAAAAGGAGGATGAAAAGGAGGAGCCAAAGGAGGAGGAAAAGGAGGAGCAAAGGAGGAGGAAAAGGAGGAGCCAAAGGAGGAGGAAAAGGAGGAGGAAAAGGAGGAGAAAAAGGTGGAGCAAAAGGAGGAGCAAAAGAAGGAGCAAAAGGAGGAGCAAAAGGAGGAGCAAAGGAGGAGCAAAAGGAGGAGCAAAAGGAGGAGCAAAAGGAGGAGCAAAAGGAGGAGCCAAAGGAGGAGCAAAAGGAGGAGCAAAAGGAGGAGGAAAAGGAAGAGGAAAAGGAGGAGGAAAAGGAGGAGGAAAAGAAGGAGGAAAAGAAGGAGGAAAAGAAGGAGCAAAAGGAGGAGCAAAAGGAGGAGGAAAAGGAGGAGCAAAAGGAGGAGCAAAAGAGGAGGAAAAGGAGGAGGAAAGGAGGAGGAAAAGGAGGAGGAAAAGGAGGAGGAAAAGAAGGAGCAAAAGGAGGAGCAAAAGGAGGAGCAAAAGGAGGAGCAAAAGGAGGAGCAAAAGGAGGAGGAAAAGGAGGAGGAAAAGGAGGAGCCAAAGGAGGAGGAAAAAGGAGGAGGAAAAGGAGGAGGAAAAGGTGGAGGAAAAGGAGGAGGAAAAGTAAGCAGACGACAAACATGCTTCAAATGAAGAGAGAAGTTGCGAAGGAAGAGGAATGGGAGGAGAAAGGAGGATGAGGCTCTTAATTTGATGGCAGCTTGTGTTTCGATTCGATTGGAGTCTTGTCGTTCAGCTGTCGTTGTTACTTCGTCGCTTCGAGTAAAAGTCGTCGACTATAGGCTGCTGAATGTTGATAGAAGACAGAGGCTGAGCGTTCAGTCTTACGAAAGCAATTCCCCGAAGAATGATTAAAAATGTTCAGACTTTTAGTATAATCATAGAATGTGTTGCAAACCTTTTCAGAAACTCAGTCGGTGTTCAGTGTTAACCAGCAGAGTGGGAATTAAACAAGACTGAGACGAATTAAAGGCAGAGCATTTACGTTTTAGTCATTCATTGAAACTGTTTGATAACTCGAGAAGTCTTGACACATTTAAACGAAACTGGAATGAGGAATTGAAAGGAAAGGCTATTTGATGCGTCATCGATTGATGCCACAGAAGTTCTGTGATCGGTTTATGTGTATTGAAGAAGAAGCTGAACAGAAAGAGACACGATGTCGAGAATCGAGAATCGGAGAATGATTATTTATTTGAGACATTTATCAGTGTAATATATGCACTTTAGTGTTACTTTATCCTATAGTTAAGAACACTGCCAGCTTAATTATGAACTGTTTGTTCTTAGTTACTCCAGCATCAGTTGGTGTAAGCAGTGCTTTTGTGAGTTACTGAAAGACGCAATAGTGGTGTGCACGATGTCTGCGTATATACATACATACATGCATACTTACATACTTAAATACATTCATGCATGCATGTATATTTGCATGAAACTGAATCTGAATCATCTGTGTGCTACATGGAAAGTAATTCCCGAAACTGATTACGTGCTTTTTTCATTAGCGTAGATCTCCTGAAGGCGTAGTAGGCCTAAGCTCTTAAGACCCTCTACATGAACTGCTTGATGCAAATGGCCGCAGGTGCTTTCCCAGTGAATATCATTGCTCAGTAACGATTTGCTGATTCTATTTGGCCCAGAACAAGTAGCCTGATGTCAGCAACTTAAGCATTCCTGACATTTATGAATATTTCAGTCACTTCCCGATGACGTTGGTCCTTTTCTGATTGAGACATTTGGAGGAATAGAACGCAGATAAGGAAGGGAAGAAGTTTTGTAGGCCACCCTATTCTGATGTGTGCCACAGAAAGACAGACCAAAAATATTGATCATCAGAGATCCAAAGGTATGCATAGCAAGTTTATATTAAAATCACCTTTGTTTTAGTCAATTAAAATTAAATCTTATCTAGTCTTGGTCAATAAATTTACAGTTGCACTAGTATCAATTACAATTACAATTATACTTACATCCTTTCCAGTGTGGGTCAATTAAGTTACAATTTACACTAGTGTCAATTACAATTATAGTTACATCTTTTTCAGTGTGGGTCAATTAATTCACAATTATTTTACTGTCAATTATAATTATTATTCTTGGTTCTTAGTGACGTCGTGGGTTGGTAAGTTTGATACTGCAACTGCTGGTGCATTTCGTCACGAAAGAACTCGCATGATACGAAAGTCAATATAACTGAAGGTGCTCTATGAAGATAGCGGACTTGAGCTTTCACCTGATATCTCTGGACAACCCCTCTGACACGACGCAGCGTTTCTGGAATATTATGGAGACTCGCTTAGCTTTTCAGTAGCGCTTTAAAAAATCAGAATATTATGATTACGATTATATTGGACTCTCGCCCTAAATTTTATCCATTCTCACCGAAACATCCTGTATGTTGTAGGAGCGAAAATTAACTCAATCGGAGCCGACGATGTTGTAATTGATATGACGAGACCTATAATTATATAGGACTAATTATAGGTTTTATGGTAAGTGAGACCTCCATCCGGCCAATGGATTACTCTCTTAGTCAACTGATCTTAGGATGATCTATTCAGTCAGTTCTTGTCTCGAAGCCATATTGCTCTATGGCTGCACAGTACCGGATGAGAGATATCTATCATGGAAGAGAAAAGCTCAATCTTTTTCTTTTGCTTGTTCCATCATATCACACACGACTAATGCAACAGGGTATGACTAAATGGAGGAACTCATTCACTCAGTTCGGAATAATTCTAATTTCTGTGATCGCAGTTCTCTCCATTTCGCTGCTGCTAGTTTATCATCGCAGCTGTCTGCGATTTCTATTACCATTGAGGTCCATAGAAGTTTCTAACAAACTAGGAAGGTGTCCGTCTCATCCAACTCTACCCATAGCTGAGAAGAAAGGAAGAAAAAACAGAGTAGTTGTATTGTCATCATTGACAGACTAAACCCAACGTTTCTTTCAATGCTTTCTTCTCTGTAATTAAACAGCCTACTACTAGCCTATGTACATGTATGTATGTCTGTGCGTCTTTCGATATCAGCGCAGTGAATTGCCTTGTTCTGGTCGCCTAATTTAGCTAACTTTACACAATCTTATACTATAAGTCTTACTTTGTTTACGTTGTCCTTCCTTATGTTTGTTTGTCTGTTGTCTAAAGGCTCCGAAACGGAACGCTTTAGCGATTTGAAAAATCGCACGAAACGTTATTACGCCACGTCTATTTCAACGCGACTATTTTCAGCTCGCAATTTTATTTAAACGCTGACATATAAACATTTTAAACTTCAAAATAATTATGAGCCTACCTTAATACCAATAACGGAGTCCATTAATATGCATATTTTAACCTCGCTTGAGCAGCGTGACGTAAGAGAAATGTTGTCTTACGTCACGCGCAATTAGGCGCAATCGAAATAAAAAACGGGCTCCGTTCCGAAAAATTACGAGCGCTGTAATGGAACACGATCGAGGTTCGTCTACTATTATATTATTTAGCCCGGGGAACAAATAATAGGCCTATATAAGGTAGAGATAACCTGTGCGGTACTATAATTTTCAACTCATTATTTACTTTAAATTCCGATATAGCCTACGGAAATGTTTAATTTCGACGTGGTCAATTATTCAAGCGCCTTAAAATCTATGTGAAGCCCGTTTTCTCGCAACCAATAACGATGCCCGTTAATTTCTAATAAGAAATTTCCCAGGGCCATTTTCTAGGTCATCTCAACTAAAAACTCGCCATTGCAACTCTTTGACGATGCAACATTTTTAACGAAAGTTCTGATCCCAACTATTTTCAGTTCAAAGTTTAATTTCAGTTCCGATATATGGACATTTTTAGTTGATTTTCAAACCCATCAAGCGGCAATGATGGATTACGCTACAGCTACACGGAAGAACGTTCGATAGGTGGTGCAGTAAGCGGACATTAAATTGAAATGCGAAGTCGCTTACAAAAACATTAAATTCAAATGCTAAACGGGGCAGCACTGCAGGCACAGGTAATTAAATTCAAATACAAGGGGAAACTATTTTCACCTCTAAATATCGTTGCCATTCAGATATGTGGACATTTCAAATATTTGAAGCCCTTCAGCATATAATTATAGTAAGTAAGTAAGTAGACTTTAGTTGCAGCCTTTAAAAATTACGCATGGGGAAAACCCGGGCAAAGCCGGGTAAAAAATGCTAGTATATTATAAATGAGGTACGAATGCAGAAACAATTATCGTCAAATGACTTTAGGGCCGTTGAATTTCCCTTGAGAAACCCTTTCCAGCAGAAAATAGGACATCGTTATATTATTCCCTCTGATGCTTTCTCTCCTCCGTCATTAACAGCAAACCGACGAATGGAAATCACTTTGATCACTTGCGTGTGATCATCAAAGGAGGCGCCCAACATACGCTTATCATGCTAATAAGTATACAATCCAAAAGTGACTCTCATACATATGTATATACAGGCATGAATAATAGTGCTGATTACACTGTGCATACAATGAGAGACAGACAGACAGACAGACAGAGAGCGAGATAGAGAGAGAGAGAGAGAGAGAGAGAGAGAGAGAGAGAGAGAGAGAGAGAGAGAGAGAGAGAGAGAGAGAGAGAGAGAGAGAGAGAGAGAGAGAGAGAGAGAGAGAGAGAGAGAGAGAGAGAAAACAGCTATGAATATAATATATCTATTAAAAAAATCTAGGATATTTTTATTGGTTCGTTTTTTCTTAGCAGAGGGCCTTGTGGTTGTTGACGCGACGCAGGTGATGGGCTTCCGCTTACGTCACCTTCGCTTGAAGGACTTATAGCTTCGCTTGAATGGCTCATTATATCCCTGGAGTCCAAATGAAACTCCATCACAGAACTGAAGGACCGTCAACCTGCATGCCTCTCAATCTGTTGCGCGGTGGTGCATCGCGACTGATTATTTTCCTGACGTTGGTTTTAATTCTCCAACATTCATTAAGAAAATCCTCTCGCTCAGTTCGTGATTTTAACGAACTCGCCTTAAGCGACGACTCAGGACTCAGGACTCGAGCAAAGCGTCTCACTTCTGGAGAAACCAAGAAATGACACCGTCCACTTTTTTGTCTTCTGTGCGATTTATTTCCCAGAGGAATTACTATAATTATCAAACTATTGAAACTGTGGTCAGTGTTAAAACTACTATTATCAATAATGATTGTAATCATTGGGGCAATTCTGCTTTAATTAAGAAATGAAACGGAAGAGAATGTGTAGAGTATAGAATTATTGTTTTCTTTCGGTCGCAAATGAATTTGTCTTGAAGTTGTTGTACCAAATTGCTTACAAAAATCTGTATGATCCATAATAGGGTGAATGTTTCTTAACTGCGATTCACAGCAAAACAGACGGACTTCCACGAGTGCTCTCCCATATATGGGCAATATGGGAACTTGACTCTTCTGGAAGTCACCTCTGAATAGTTCACATGAAACCGCAGTGGAGTGTATCAGGTTTCATGTTTTGTCACTTTTCACAAAGTTATTTGGCGCCCATGAGAACTTTGTCCGAACAAACAGCTGAAACGGACTCTGTCGCCGGCATTTTCATGTTGAAGAATGCGGAGTTGCTGGATGGAAGAGGAACCAGACAACTACATTATTATATAGGCATATATATATATATATATATAATTATATATATAATTATATATATATATATATATATATATATATGCCTCCACATCACCAGCTACATGTAGTTGGAAGTATTCAATCTCTTTCTAGTCACCTTCACTCGTGGATGTCGAGCAATTGTCTCTCACTCAATGCTTACATAAAACCCAGTTTATTTGGTTTGGCACTCCTAAACAGCTCCAGAAGCTTGATTTCGTTCTGCTTTCTGCAACATTTCCGCTCTTCTCTTTCTCGACTATAGTGTACGCGATCTAGGTGTTACCCTAACCCTATCCCTAACCCTTACCTTTTCAGAGCTTATTTCCAATCTCACACGGTCCTCATATTTTCA
>JACEVL010001953.1:0-19359 GCA_020284085.1 Aporrectodea caliginosa
TAGTAATTGAAATTACGTAATTGAAATTACTTGAAATTGAAAGCAAATTTGTAATTTATTATTTTGTAATTCAATTACATTTTCCATGTATTTTGTAATTTGAAATTACATTTCATGTCCCAACGTAATTTGTAATTCAGTTACATTTTTCCAAGTACTTTGCCCATCCCTGACCAACATACATACATTCATACATACAATATTTATACATGATGATCTCAGTCAATTCACTGGCAAATGAGCAGAATAGAAACTATTCGGTCGCTATAGAGAAACATGTACAGTTACATCTATATTTAGTACGTTTACCTTTTTCATCTGGCAGATAGGATTCTGTGACACATCCTCAGAATCATCTCCCTCGGCTCCTGATGCTGCTGAGTGTTTGCGTTGGGTGCTGCAGATGTCTTTCAGTTCGCATCCTCCAGGTATATCCTTGCAAACTTTGACCCAATTCGTCCCAACCTTCTTCTTTACACGCAAATCTACCTGCACATGCAGTCAACCGACCCAAACTAGATCGATAATTGAAATCAATCAGTTAATCGGTCAATCACTAAACCAACAGATGGATCAATCTAATCGATCGTTCGGTTCATGAATCAAACAGATCGATCGTTCATTCGGTAGATTAATCAAACTAATCAAAATCATAAAATTACTCTGAATAAATGTCAATTAATATGAATCAATATCTATACGAATTAAATTCGAATTAATATGAATGGTGGTTGCTGACGCTGATTGGTGCTTCGATGTCTGAGTTGACGGTGGCGCTGAAGGCAACGGTGAAGTTTCCTGGAAAATGGAGAGGAAGAGGAGAGATGCTGAGAGACTTGAGACGAAACAGCGCACCATAGCCTCCGCAGTCTTTCCAACTGAATGCCTCCTTTTGGCTGTCAATCTTGCGCTGAAAATCAATCACTCATGCGTGTTCATCTAGAACAAATAGTGATGACGCGTTGTAGTATCATGGGGGCATTTAGGGGTGGTCTCACGGGTTCAACCCCCCAAGAAATAAATGCATTACTGTTATTAAAAACTAAAAATGCACAGACTCATCATACGACCATTTTCAATGGAAACCCCGAAAACTTAGAACCCCCTCCCGACCCTCCGATTTTTTTCCTGGCTACGCCTTGTGTATGTAGTACCTTACTGTAATGACGTGTTGAGATTACGTAGGGTGATGACGTGCTGTGATGACGCGGTGTGATGACGTATTGCAATGACAAACTGTGGTGAGACACAGTATAGCTGATTGTAAGAGCGCTCGCCTTATAACGCGGAGAGTAGGCCTACAGGTTCGAGCATTCTACCCTGGGAGGCTGGGATGGTTACTGTGTTACTTGAGCAAGTACTTTACTCACAATTGCTCAGCGCCATCGATTCATGTTTGGTCATTAGATAGTGGTGCTTAATAAATGCATAGTGGTGGTGGTGGTGGTGATGATGATAAATATGATCATAATAACAAATAATTTTAATTATAATAATGAATATGACGAACATAAATGATGATGATGATGATAATGATAATAATAATAAATAAATAAATAACTAAATAAATTTAAAAACATGGTGACTTATACTGACAGCATGAAGAAAACAAGTCAATTAGAAATGTCTGACCTAAATCTCCATCCAGTGGCGTAGCAAGGTTTTTGGGGGCCCTTAATTGTGCAGAGCTTCGGTGGTGGGTCCCTCCCCTTTGAACCCCACATTCGATTTCAAACAACAAAACCCTGGCAAAGAGCGCTAATGCATACAACATAAAATTAAGGTCAGATAATCAAATTGGACAGGTCACAATTAAGTGTCAAGTCTGTGGTAGTCTTAAAGAACAAGAATTCTAAAAGTTAAAACGTTGCGCACTTTATCTTGAGTACAAATATCCACCACTTTGAGGTGTCATTGAAGCTTTTTTGCATGTTCATTTTCTATTGACAACATTGCCAGGTGGCTCAGCCGTCTTCTGACATGGTAGGCCTACTTCAAAGATAGTTTTTGATGCTCTTCAGTTTTGAAAATGATCGTTCACATGTCGCTCTTACCGATGTAGCTAAGTGGGCTTGGTTAAGTTGATTTGATTAGCCTACATTCAGAATAACATTCTGAATGGAGAGCCGCTGTAACGTTCTGACCGCTGGGACCCTTGTGCCGCCGTGGGCCCTTGTGCCTTGGCTTTGCACAACCTGCACAACCCATTGGTACGCCACTGTCTCCATAATCCTATCTCCAAAAGAGTGCAAAGACCATACCTCATACACCAGAGATTCTTTGTGGCTATCATAGTTACCGAACAACTCGTATAGCATCTGTTCAACGTTGCTGACATCTTCCTCATCCACGGCGGGAAACTCCAAGGCCAATGCCGAGGAAGCCGCTAAAAGGAAGCATAAAATCGCCAAGGAAAACATCTTACACGGTACCTACTCTTACGAATTTGAACATAATATTATACAAAGCAAACCCTTTGTAGGTCTAAACGTGCAAAAGGGAGTGAAAGAAGCAGGAAGTAACAGTCCACGATTTTTCTACCAAACCGACTAAGCCGCTTAGGCCTAAATTAAGAGCTGTGTCCTTACCGTCCAGTCTAACATTAGGCTAGTCTCTTGTTAGTTTCCCTTCAGCAGTGGATAATGGTGAATGATTGTGTACACGAACATGTTTGCATAATAATAGACAAGTAGTCCTATGGCCCAGTCGTAATATCGTCGTAATCGTAATTAGTCCCCGGAGTCGCTAACAGAAGCGTTAGCGACTGACTTGGAGAGTTAGCGACTGACTTAGCGACTGACTTGACCAAGTCACTTGCTTTATCGACTGACTAAGTCGCTAAGGCTTATCGACTGACTTAACGACTTGATATCGACTTCTCGGGTAATCAGGTATGTCTATTTGTCACCTAACAATAAAACGCATTTACGGCGTACTGTAAAGTCACGTTTCGCTGCACGTTATGGTTTGTGGCCATATAAAGCGGTGGTACATCTAAATTAATTGCAAATATTGGCCTATACACCAACCAAGTCAAAATTATCAAACCACTATCGCGTTACATTTAAATCAGATAAGAAACTAAAGCATGCAGCATTCAAGTCTGCCTATATTAGTATACGCCTATTGTAGGTACATGTAGCCATAGTTGTAAAAACGTTTTTCGTTTTTATTTTTCCCCAAAAACGTCGTTTTTTTCGTTTTTTATTTCTCGTCTCGTTTTTTCGTTTCTTTATTTTTTTATGAAGCTTTATTTATTTATTAACTGTCTGTTACTATTTGTTTAATTTTATTTTTGTCTGATAGTCCTAGCCATTACGTTGTCTCCGTCCTTTCAAGGATTCATCTAATTTACGTCACTATTTTAGTGTCATCGGTTGAAATAAACAGCACTGTAGGTCTACAGGAAATAAAATTTATAAAAGTTATTTGAATTTCTAAGTTATCCAAAATGCGAAATGTTGTCTTTGTAGGCCATGATGTAAGAAATAGGACCTATTTCTTACATTGTGCTTTGTACTCACTAATCTCTGACTGACTGATAAACTGACAAATACTTCATAGGCCTATCAAGTTCTTATAGAAGTCAGAATTGTAGCCTAAGTAGACCTACAATTTTTAATTAAGTACACTCTATACTTGCAAATTTTAGATTTTAGTTGCTTATGTCAGCATGGATTGATGTGGACTTATGTATACAATTTAAATTTGAAAAGATTTCAATATTTTTAATTTCTCGAATTCTTTTTAAACCAAACTTATGAAAAAGAAAACAATTGTTGTAGATTACTGTTACTTGGTGTTTACTAATAAAGTTATGTTATTTGCTCATTAAAATTAAACTGTGTAAACAAGGTTTTAATTTTAAAATGCAGTAAAAGATGTAGAAAAGTCAAATTATTTTCTTTTCCGTTTTTCTCGTTTTTTTCCGTTTTTTATTTTTTCAACAAAACGACGTTTTTTCCCGTTTTTTATTTTGATTTGACCGTTTTAACAACTATGCATGTAGCCTATGTCTCACCCAGACTTACCAGTATAGTTCGCCAAAATGGACCCAAACACCGGATTTCTCTCGAAAGGACAAATGGACGCCTATTTTCGCTAATTTCACAAACATATTATCAATTTTTCCGGCATCATCTTTAGTTGTACCGTGTTTAAAGACACTGAAACCAGCGTATTTTCAACGCAACGTTTGCTTCGAAGACACGCCATTTTCAATTAAAGAAGTGCGCCACGTTAGATAACGTGACAGAAAAATCTGACTGTTGATAGCATCGACGTATATTAGGCTTCGATGGTTGATAGTAAGTCTAAATATGGACTCCTTGGAAGTTAGTGCATGTCTAGTAAAGTAAGTAAGTAGTACTAGGTAGGCAGTAAGGTAGTAAATAAATAACTGCTGATATATTAAGTGGACAAAGTCGATAGCAGTCGATAGCTTATCGACTGACTTCGACTTGAGGACTTAGCGGCGGCGGCGGCGGTGACTTGGTCCAGTCGATAGCCTTAGCGACTGACTTCGACTTGAGGGCTTAACGACTGGCGGCGGCGGCGGATGGCGGCGGTTCCGGGGACTAATCGTAATCTCCAAACTTCTAAAGCGCCACTCGAAAGCCAAGCGCAGGGCACCAGCTAATTCACAAGCGCTGCGTCTAGTCAGAAGGGTTGTCCGAGAGAGTAGTCCGAAGGAGATCCGAGTCCGGTTTCCAGAGGACCAGAGGGGTCAGAGTAGCTGCTAGGGTGGATGTCGTTTAGGTCGAGAGTTGGATGGTAGATGATCAGTTGAGTCTGGGTAGGAGTTCCTGAATAGGAGAGACTTTAGTTTCGAGTGGAAAGCCTTGGGGTGATGGATAGAGGAGCCTGAGGCAGGTGTTACATTGGTGATGATGGTCGAAGAACCGAAAAGTGCGGAATTCAGGAGGCAGATCTTTCCAGAGACGTGGTGCAGTGTTGGACATGGCTCGGTTGGAGAACTTGAGATGAGTAAGAAAGTAAGTAAGTAAGTAAGTAAGTAAGTAAGTAAGTAAGTAAGTAAGAAGTAAGTAAGTAAGTAAGTAAGTAAGTAAGAATATTCTTTATTGAGAAGCACTAGCAAACGCACAACACTGTACATGGCAAGATTAATACATTTAAAAAACAAATTTATATATACAAGCAAAGAATTGAATGGGAGAAGTTATTGCACATCAGGGGAACGTAGGGGAGGAAGAGTTAGGGCTGGTCATAGAGGGAAAATGAAGAGCTAAAATAGACTGATCTAGGGGAAACATTGTAGTGAGTTAGTGACAGGAAGTCGAGAAAGAGTGAGAACGGAGGATGATCGGGTAGAGCGGGTTGGCTGGATGGTGAAGAGGTCGCGAAGATATCTGGGCTGGGAGTATTGTAGGGAGTTGTTGGTTAGTGATAGGACTTTGAAGTGAATTCGCTCTGGGATTTTTAATCAATGGAGTGATTTGAGGATGGGAGTGATGTGATGATGCTTGGGCGTTCTGGTGACGGCTCTGGCTAGTGAGTTTTGGATGAGCTGCAGACTCTTTAGTTGGGTGGATTCGATGTTGAGAAAGAGGGAATTGCAGTAGTCGAGCTTTGAGTGGACAATGGAGGTAGCAATGGTGGAGGCAGTTTTTTAATCGAGCATGGGTCGGAAGCGGCGGAGGTCACGAATGTGCATGAAGCAGAAGCGCGAGAGGTTGGAGATGCGATTAGAGAGGGAAAGATGTGGATCAAAAGTAACACCGAGATTGCCGACCGGGGCATCGGAGGTGACGGTAAGAGATGTAGAGTTAGTGGAAAGATGTATTGAAAGGTCAGGGATTTTCTTGATTTGTCAGGAAGGCCTAGGATGATGAATTCTGTTTTGGAAGGGTTCAGGCAAAGGAGGTTGGACGACATCCATTGAGAGACTAGGTTAACCACATAGAGTAATTTTGCAATGGAGGTGGAAAAAGAGCTTGGGTTGAAGGATATGTAGAGATGGGTGTCGTCTGCGTAGAGATGGTGGTCAACAGAGGAGGATTCCATGATGTGGTATACAGAATGAAGAGCAGTGGACCCAGGACGGAACCTTGAGGGACACCACAAGAAAGTTGGAGAGGTTGCCAATAGTGGCTGAGGCTTTAACAGAGAAGGATCTGGAAGACAAGTAGGACTGGAACCATAGTAGAGCAGTGCCAGAGACGCCAAACCAAGATGACAGTCGATGAAGAAGGAGGCTGTGATCGATGGTGTCGAATGCAGCGGAGATATCGAGGAGACAGAGACAGGAGACTTGCTGATGGCTGATGGCAGAGACCAATTTATTGTACACAGCACTGCGAACTTGATCCTATCAAGTCACTCTCTCCTAAAAGACTGTGCTTCTGTCACGCCACTTTTGTTCTGATGATTGTACTGAAATTATTAATGACTATTTTCAATAGACTGTAGATACTACATTAGGCTGACATACAGTGACGTGTACAGGGTAAATTGGTAGGCCTAGTGAGATATCGAGTGACTGCGGGATTTTGCAAAATCAAAAGGTGGCAGCCCTATCACGTATAGCTGAAGACAGAAAGAAAAACAAAATTTTGCAGCAGTGTTGTAAGCACAATATTAAACACGCATATGGTGAACAGGTTTATCGATGTAGTCAATGAAATTCTAATTTTATAATGCTGTAGAGAACGCCGAATTCAGAAACACTAGCACAATATTTGGTAACAGTCTGAGTGATAATATTTAACTGGTTTTGTTTTGGTTTTGTTTCATTCCTTTTGTGCCAAAGCGATCGAAGATTGTGATAGGCCTAGACTTTGAATGCTGGGATACTATAAACAGTATGCTGTATAAAGTCCGTAGAATTTAGTGATTTCTAGTAATTTGTAGTTTGAAAAGGAATATCAAGTCTCTGTTAAGAAATTTTGCTACTAGTGATACTTTTTGATACTAGTGTTAGGTAGAAGAGTTACTAGACCTACTGAGAAAATTATTGGTAGCTCTAGCAAGGGGCCGTCCATAAATGACGTCACACAATTTTGGCCGATTTTTAACCCCCTCCCTCGTCACACTTCGTCACAAACCAGTAACACCCCCTCTGAAAATGACGTCACAAAGCTCTGACCCCCCTAAAACCAAATTTCCATGGCGAAGCAAAATGCTCCTTCATGGAACAAATAGGGGAAAGCATGAATATTTTAAAATCTAACGGTGACCAAATATTGAAATAATTAGAAAATTATTAATAATGGTGCCCGTATACATTAAAATAATTAAAAAATAATGAAAATTTAATCCTCAAAATTAGTGCTGTTATTAATAAAATTAAATTGTTGTTAATTGTTAAATTTAATAACATAGACCTGGTGTGACGTCACACTTCTCAGACCCCCACCCCATGTCACACATCGTCACAAATTTCCGACCCCCTCCCTCCCCTAGGTGCGTGACGTCATTTATGGACGGCCCCCAACTATTTTCCTGTGGTTTTCATGTCTTGACTTGGATTTGCTGTTTCTTTCTGAATAAAAATGTATAAAATAAACTTATGAGTCATTAACACTTGTATTTAATTACTGCTGACACAACATAGTTTTTTGTGTTGTCCAGTTGCAGTGACATAGAAGTTGATGAGCTGGAGTATAGATGTAGTATAGGCTTCAGTGGTTAAGTTATTCTTTCAGAAGACCAACTTTGCTTGCTTATCTGAAACAAAAAATACATTGTACATGTAGATCATTACGAAAGTTTAAAATGAATTAATCAATCAATCAATATTCGTTTATTCAAGAGATCTAACCTGTGATAGACCTGTGATTGTTGATATGCTTCCAGGGCAAGTCAAATTAGGCGGCGCTGAGCCGTGTCTGGTACATTTTATTTTTATTCGTTGTTACATGTACTTTGCATTTATGAAACGCCATTTTATAATGACCAATCATCAATCGATGGCGCCGAGCTGTTATGAGTGAAGGACTTACTAAAGGTCCCTACACAGTAACCGCCTCAAAGGAAGAGGATTGAACCCGTACTCTGCGTGTTGCATGGCCAGCGTTCGAACCAATCTGCTACCGTTTACCACTCGTCCAAGTACATACGTACTTGAGTGAGAGACCAGCAATGGAATACTGCACCACCTTGGATACTTGGCCTCCTGAAGTTACAACCCTAACTAACAGCAGTGTCTTATGTAGGACATTCAAAGTTTATATGACTATTCCATGTGAAAAACACTCGTTTACTATTTGAAACACCTCCGAGGAAGGATTGCAGAAACACCATAGATAATCTTCATAAGATCCTAGAAGGTTAAGGTAGCACACTTGCTCAATGCAAACGCCGGTACAGAAATGCCAAAGATGAAGTGAACAGAAATTCCTCCGAATTCCCTGTTATTGTTTATTTCAATGGACATTGGATTAGACCCATATGGCATCTATACGAGTCCCACACGGGAATATGGGTCCTATATATGGGCTCAATGTGGGCTGTCTGGCATGGGTATTGTCCTGAGGGAAGCATATTTAGGTGAGGCGCAGACACTACCTCGGCAACCCAATTATGGGGAGGGGGTTTAGGCTACCGTTTAGGGTAATGGTAACACTAGCGTGTAGAGGAAACGGATCCGAGATCGCTTACGGTAGGCAACCCTCCCTAAGGTCGACTGAGCCTTTTCATTCGCTAGGTGGCGCTGAAAATGAGCAGTAGGACGTGAGTCACGTGATGGACGCCTTGCATGGCTGCCAAACAGTTCAATTCGACTCCTGTAATAACTTGTGATCACCGGTTCATACTATGAATTGTAATCATCCTGCGTACTTGTCAATTTGAAACATTACACGAAGATTACAACAAAAATATGAGATTCTTTGCCCAGATGGGTTTTCTATAATAGCCTAGGCGATAGTCATGGCGCAACAAGTAGGCCCTAGCCTAGTTTTTCAGAACGGAATCATTGTTCGATAACTACCAGCACAATCGTTTTCTCGATGGTTTTCATGTCAGAAAAGGAAAGCAATTAAAATGTAGTCGGAAACGAAGTCTAAGCAGAAACTGTACAGTGTACACTTAAAAAGAAACCTAGGCCTAAACCGCATGTTGACTGAGTCTCGTTTATTGGACGAACAACCGAACTATAATGACACGAATATGTTGTAATTATACTAATTGTGCATTCAATTGCTATGCGTGTCAATCAGCCAATCAATATTCGTTTATTCACGAAAACAGGTTGACACATAGGCGTAGACTCTTGGGGTGCAGCCGGGGCACGTTCCCCCAAATAAATGAGGGGCATTTCCCCAAAAAAATCCAGAGGAGAATTTCTTGAAATTATTAAAAACTTCTTCAGAAACAGAGGCAAAGAACTGAAATACTATTAGACATTCCATGATCAAAATAATGAAAGATTTTATATCTTCGACATCTTCAAGTCTTTAAGACTTCAATATAAAACAAATTTATATGTAAACAAAACGTATTACGTAACATAGGAAGCGCACGTACGCGATGCCATCAGTTTTCGCGTTCTGGTTGTCCAGACCCCATGCCCCCTCCCCCAATTATTTAGGACAAGTCAAACGCCAGTGGACACAGACGCAGCTTGTTACAATTAATGTACATGCGTGGGGCGCGGTGGTGTAGGGGTATGTTCGGTGCCTTGCAGCCGGAGGGTTGCGGGTTCGAATCCACCTCAAGCCGCCGCGTAGGGACCCTGGCCAAGTCCTTCACTCGCGCAATTGCTCATGCGCTTCGGCGTGAAACTCCGATTCAGTGTCCGCGCTGTAGTCGGGAGCGCCTCTGAGTAGAAATCTTGAAGGGGCGCTGTAACAATTGTGCTCATACATACATACATACATACATACATACATACATACATACATACATACATACATACATACATACATACATACATACATACTAGTCTACGTTGATGTTAGTGTGTAGGCCAACCTCGATTTCGACTGTGTGGTGATTATTTCAACAATGCAGGATGAGCGCTTAAAATGAGTCGGCCACCATCTCACAATCTACTCTCACATGGGGGTCGTCCGAAAAGGAGGGAGAAGGTCACCTCAATGCGGGCAAGGGGGTATGCCCAATGCGGAAATCCGCATCTAAGTTTCGTACATACAGTGTACTGTTCAGTCATTGTTTTAAACACTCGTGAACAAACTCGTAGCTTTCAAGTGCAGTTTATAAATTTGTAATTTTTATGCACCCTCATCGTGTCAGATAATTATAGAACAAAACTACATAATGAAGCGTTTTAAAAGTGTAATTTGGATAAATACATGTACCATTATACTTTCTGCATGAATAGTGCTGTAATTGTTTTCTATAGTCCCCTATGACATTGAATTACGTGTTTAAGTGTATTTTGATGTGGATGGACTTGGAGGCGTAGGCCCAATACTTGAACTCGATCTTTAGTGACTCGGACTCGAACACCTCTTGAGTCAGACTCTGTGGCTTGGGGTAGGCTAATTGTTATTATTGGACATTTATTAAGCGCCAATCAGTGGCGTAACGAGGGGCAGGGGGGGCGGCCGCCCCTGGGCGCAGGACGGAGGGGGGGCACAAAATCAGGCGTGAAAAATTGTTTTTGTGTAAGAAATGAGGTACGAATAGTTTAAAAGTTACTTTTGTACATGAGTTTGCACTTTTGGGGGGGCGCAAACGCGGGGGGCGCAAAGTGAGATCTGACAACTAAGAGATGAAAAAGAAAAGCAAAAAAAAACTATTGATAATGACTTCAAGCATCAATCGATGTCGCCGAGCAATTGTGGGCGAAGGACTTGCTCAAGGTCCCTACAGATTAACCGTCTCAGAGGAGGAGGATCGAACCCATCCTCTTCGCGTTAAAAGGCGAGCGCTTTAACCAATCGGCTACCGTGAGCCATGTTCATGTGTGGCAAAAGTACCAACTGGGTTTTCGGAGAACCCGAGGCTCAGATCCTACTTCTGGTAAAAGTATAATCGTTAGGCCTAATATGTAATCGCTGCATCGCACATTATTGTAATCAGGGCTTAAAGTGTGCATGGATGGTCATGGACGGCGTCCAGGCACTTATTTTCAAGGCTGGACGCCGTCCTGCCACTTATTAGGCAGCACCGCCTGGACGCCGTCCATGCAGCGTCCATGCAACAGTGTAATTCCTCTACGTTACTTTCAACAGCATTTAATTTTTTAAGATTCCAATGAAATTTCATGTTGTCATTTTGATTTCTGAATGTGTTCTACCGTGTAAGTGTAACTTGTTTCTCCACCTCATTCCTTACTTGTACATTCTAGTTAACTTTTCATCAAATCGCACGTCATAATTAATACGCGCTTCCGGTTTTATCGTCTGAGTTTTCGTATACGTCCTAACAACTAGTATAGGGCCTAGTTTAGGTCTACCTGACTGTCACACGACTAACATCCACTGTGAGTCTTGTCTTGACTGTTGCATAACTAAATGAAGTTATCAAGTTAAATGACTTCAATACAACGCATTGATACAATACGATACGATTTACCTAGACCTATAAAACACCCACTGTCCCAGTTTTACGTAATTCACCAGCAAGACCTAGGAACTGTTGAGAGACAACATACGACTTCATGATCATATATTCGTTTATTGAGTTAACAACTAACAGACAAAACGCTGTAGGTATACAAAGAAAAACAAAGGCAAGAAAAACAGGTAAGAAGGAAGTAATGGCTTAATAAGAGTTGAAAATTGTCAATTGGAATTAAATGAATTGTTTCGTTATACAAAACTCAGCCAGCCCCGCAAGGCGATGCCCTTGCCCTACCAGTCACATTTTGTTCCGGAGAGCATTTCTAGGCTTCGTTCCACAATAAGTCACCTGAGGAAAACTGTGTGTGCCACAGGATTTCAAAGCCTATACTGAGAGTATCTGCAAACAAGGTAGCGGCATCGATCGGCTATACAACTGGACAAAATGTATAGCCAATTTACAAAAACAGAAAAAAAATTATTTTTGAACTGGATTTTGACTGCAAACATTAACTAGACACTTCTGAAAGAGCCGAAAGGCGAAAGGTAAAGACGAAACCTGTTTCTTTTAAAATAAAACTTTGAAATTATTGTGGTGTTAGTCTGGGAATCTGGATACACCATGAAGTTTTCATAACTTTATCGTTCAGAAACTGCTGGAAAACAAGAGCCTAGCACGTGTTCCATTTGATAACAATTGCTACAAAATGCGTTGGCTTCTGGGGCTCCGCCCCAGACCCCGCTGAGGGAGCTCACGACGCTCCCTCACACTCCCTAGTCGTTAGGCCTATACGCATGGGAACTCAGCACTCACGGTTTCGTGCCTTCGGCGCTTGCAAACTATATGAGCACCTCAGGAAACATTTTATAGTTGCACCTCTGATTGGAGGGAGAGGGGTTGAGGAGAGGGACTGGGGAAGGGGATGGGAGTAAGGAAGGGAAGTTGGGGGAGAGGGGTTGGGAAAAGGGTATTGGTGGGGGAGGGAGGGAAAGGTAAGGGGCGTCCAGGCACTTCTTTTTACACTTTAAGCACTGATTGTAATAATAATAAACCGATATGAGATTAGCATTTCTTTAGCATCTTTACTGGCTCCCTCTCACTGTTTGTATCCAACTTAAGGTTCTCGTTCTTATTTACCGGTCTTATTCTGGCCTAGCTCCCAAATACCTCTGTTGCCTCATTCGCCGACCTATCTCCGCCACCTCTCACCGTCCGCTTCACTCACTTGATCGCCTTGACCTTCTTGTCGCACGAAGACCTTCCCAACCGAGACACTGTTGACGGTACTTTGTCCTAGATTGAAGAGACATTCTGGATAAAGCTAAATATATTTAGTATTGAACTGAACTATATATTGAAAGTAGGCGTGATGTTATGCTTACTAGAAATATACGAATATCGTTACTGTAACAGAGACAGAAAATAGGATAGTTGATGAACTATATCAGGTATAGTTAAGAAGGAGTGTTCTCTCCTATTTAAACCAATGTAAAAGATTCGTCGTCGAAGCTTGGCAGTTTTCGTTAGGCCTGTTGCCGTGTGATGTCGAATTCTCAGTAGAACTGACCAAGACTTCCATGTACTAGATAAGTCTAGTTAACTAGTTAAACTGTTGGTTTCGTGTCCGCTGTGGCCAACCAAGTTGTTTGTTTGCTGTGCAACGTTCTCAAGAGCTGGAGACGTGTGGAGCTGATGTTCTTCGATAAGGTTGTATGTGTGTTACTATTACGGATTTTGTTTTATAATATACATTCTATTTTACCCTAGAAACGAGTTTGTCTTCATTCGTATAGTAGCACCTTACATTTGGGGGCTTCGTCCAAAAGTGACGTTAATTCGAAAAGTCTAAAAGCGAAAATTTTGTAGGGACTTTTCTAAAAGAGTCTAGAGACAAAAGTGGGGAAATTAAACCTTTGAAAAGGAAATTTCTTAGTGAAAGTTTTGGCAACAGAGCTGAAAATAATTTGAGTAAGTCTAGAATAGACTAGAGAATAAGCAGGCAAAATGGAGTCGCCTGTAGCAGCAAAAGCGTTAACGCTTGAAGATGTCTTTGACTGTTCGGTTGAAGAATTAAAAGTTGAGTTAGAACGCTTAGGTCAGGAAGCAAAAGGCTTAAGTAAAGCACAGATGCAAAAGAAGTTAGCAAAGTTAGTATCTCCGTCTAAGGCTATGAGTGAGGAATGGAAAATAAAAAGCAAGTCGTTGGAGTTAAAAGCAGCAAAGGAAGCAGAAGAGGCTGATAGACAATTTAAGAGAGAGGAAGCAGAAAGACAGCAGAGAAAGGAAGAGCGTGAATTGGAAATGTTTAAACTTAAGTTAGAAGCAGAAAATGAAGCAAGAAGGTTAGAAGAAGCAGCTGAGGAACGTAAAGCTAAGGCTGAAGCGGATAAAAGACAGTTGGAAATGGAGGAAAGAAAATTGGAAGTCGAAGAAAGGAGAATAAAAGCAGAAGCAGAAGCAGTGGTGGAGAAACGCAAAGTAGAAGTTGAAGCAGAGGAAAGGAGAATAAAATTAGAATCTGAAGCAGCAGCTGAGCAACGTAGAGAAGAGGCAGCAGCTGAGCAACGTAGAGAAGAAGCAGCAGCTGAAACTAGAGTGGATGCAGAAGCTGAACAACGTAAAGTAGAAGCAGATGAAAGGAGAATAAAATTGGAAGCTGAAGTATTGGAGAGAAGATTGAGAATAGAAGCAGAAGCAGCTCAGAGTAAGCTACAGTTGGAATTGGAAGTGCAAGAAAAAGATAAAGTGAGACAACATGAGTTGAAATTGAAAAAATTGGAAAATAATGTAATTGAACATGAGGACATGGAGCAGGGTTTTCGAATGTCTAATGCAGTAAAATTTGTTCCGAAATTTGATGAATTAGATGTTGAACATTACTTGTTGGCATTTGAAAAAGCAATGCAAATACATAAATTTCCAAAAGATAAATGGACGGGTCTCATTCATACTCAGTTAACTGGCAAGGCACAGAAAGTGTTCTCAGAGCTCAGTGTGGAGGAATGTCAAGACTATGACATTCTGAAGCAAGCATTGTTGAGAGCTTATGCTCGTGTTCCGGAATTTTATAGAAAACGGTTCAGAACAATGAGAAAAGGAAATTTGGAAACATATTCAAATTTTGCTTTTCGAATGAGTTTGCCATTTAACAGTTGGATTGAGGGGGAAGGTGCTACGAAAGAAGTGGATAAACTCATTGAAGTTGTGAAGTTGGAACAATTTGTGAATTGTTTGCCAACAGAACTTCATAGATGGGTAATTGAAAAAAAACCTGGGAGTTTGAGTGAAGCAGCCACATTAGCAGATGAATTTGCTATTTTGTACAAACCATTTAAAGTGGAAACATTTGGGTTCAGAGGTGAAAATAAGGAGGATTCATATATGGAAAAAGGAAATTGGGGTCACTCGTTAAATTCACCGAAATTTGAAAGAAAACAGTGGAATTCAGGTTGGCAATCACCTAAAAGGACAAATAAATTGGCTTTTCCTAGGAGTTTGGGTTCACCAGCAGCTTGTGGGTTTTGTGGAGGAAAAGGGCACGTGGTTTCAAATTGTTGGCAGTTGAAAGGTAGACATGGAGGTAATGGACAACGAAATTTTGAAACTGCCCCGAGATCAGTTCAGTTAGTGGGGAATGACAACTGCTTTACTGAAAACTCACAAGGTTCAATGCATGTGCATGATAGTTATAAGCCTTTTTGTTCAAATGCATGGTTGTATGGGCATGAAGGTACACGGCGTCAGATAGTTTTGCTAAGGGATTCTGGGTCTTTGCAAACATTGGTCAGCAAGGAAAGATTAGGAAGTGATGAGTTTAAAGATACAAAGGAAAATTGTTTGATTCAGGGTGTAGTGGGAGATCCCATTGAGATTCCTTTAGTGGAAATTAACTTGGATTCGGAACGAGTGAAGGGAAAAGTGTTATGTGGCTTAATTGATAAGTTACCTGAAGGAGTAGATGTGCTCATAGGTAATGATATTGCAGACATGGGACCTATAGACATTTCTGTGGTAACTAGAGCACAAGCAGCATTGGATAGGGTTGTCACTGGGAATAAAGATGCCGTGAACGCTCATGCTAGTACACAGTTGGAAATAGTCGAAGATGATTTGGAGTTTTCAGGTGTTGGTGAATTGTTTGACGAGAATGAAATCATTAAGTCAAACATAGGAGAAATTGTGTTTCGAAATGATGTAATTCAGTTACAACGCACGGATGTTGTGATGAAGCCATTGTTTGAGTTGGCTAAATCAGAACACTCGCAGCGTGAACAGAGTTGGTATGAAGTGTCTCGTGATGTCTTAGTAGATAATGAGCGAAATAAAATAAATGATGTGTTGGATTTAAAAGGTGTAAATGAATTGTGTGAAGAGAAGCTTGAACGATTGTCGAATGTGAGTGAGATTGTGTTGTACAAGGACGTGATGAATGACGACGTTGAAAATGTTTTGAGGAATTCAGAAGTTGAATTGAAAACGTACGCAGAAGAGAAAAATGAGTTGTCTTTTGTCAAGTGCAATAATGTGGTGTCTTCAAGAAATTGTGTGAGATATAATAAGATTGAAGATGCGTTTACAATGGAAGACGTACAAAGGGAATTGTTAAACTTAAAGGAGTGCATTGTTGATGATATACCTGTTGTATGTTCCTTTTTGCTTGACGAGTCGAGGGTCGCGGAGATGAATCGAAGGTGTGTCGAAGTGGACAACGCATCGAATGAAGGTGTAAGCAGGTTGCTTAAAACAGTGGAAGTGGATGTGGATGTGCGAAAGGTACAAGATGTGGTGAAGAAGGATTTGTTCGTATTAGGAGCACGGAAGAATTGGTGTGTGAAAGAGTGGCGTAAAGGTATGTTGACTGAAGTGAATGTGAAATGGAAAATGTGGATATTCATGCATGGTTTCTTGAAACAGAGTGGTGAATGGCAAATATATAAGTTGTGGAGGTGCATTGCATTGGTGTTAGTACAAGGTACTTTGGAACATGCTTGGATGTTGATATGGTTGCATGGTGGCATGACTGATGGGTGTATGTCAATAGCTGTAGCATTGGTATTACACATCAGAAATGGTTACAGTAATTGGAGTGTGTGCTTGGTACAGTTTCAAGGGTTGACATACAGGAAATGTTTGGTGTGGTTGTTTACAGAGTGTTTGTTGGAAGGATGTTTGTGGAAGTTTGAAGTAGTATGGCTACCGATTTGTGCACACAAGGCAAATGAAAGTGAATTGTTAAAAGAGAAATCTTATGTGGGTGCGTTAGATGTATATTTGCAGATGACTACCAGGATGAGATGTCAGGATGGGAGAAACGATGGCAGAAGTTGTCGAGATCGACGACTATGTTCCAATCGGAGGAACTTGACGGTGCTCGTGTTCTTCATGGTGGTGATGATGTTGTACGTGGATGCGAATGGTCCGACGAGGAATTCGATGCACGAGATGCGACGTGGAGCTTCTGGTGTGATGCGACTGATTCGACGATCGAGAAGGAGGCCTTGGCGCTTGTGACAGCGGTCCGAGCGTGCAGCGTCTACTTTGGGTCTTCGCCGGTCTTGGTCTATACAGATCACAGTCCGTTGCAGTTCATAAACACAATGGCAAATTCAAATCAGAAATTGCTTCGATGGAGCCTAGAGTTACAACAGTATACTCTCGACATTAAGCATCGACCGGGAAAAGAGAACTGGATGCCAGATCTCTTGAGTCGACCGTCGCCTGTGGGATCTTCAAGTGTGTTGTTGGGGAGTTGAAGTTGGGGGTTTTGGTTGTGTTTTGCGTAGTTTCATTTGTCATGTTTTTTGTGTTTTTTTTCGTTTTGTCGAAAACCGATAGGTTTTCTCTCGTAGTGGTTGGGGGTATGTTGGGAGACCTTCCCAACCGAGACACTGTTGACGGTACTTTGTCCTAGATTGAAGAGACATTCTGGATAAAGCTAAATATATTTAGTATTGAACTGAACTATATATTGAAAGTAGGCGTGATGTTATGCTTACTAGAAATATACGAATATCGTTACTGTAACAGAGACAGAAAATAGGATAGTTGATGAACTATATCAGGTATAGTTAAGAAGGAGTGTTCTCTCCTATTTAAACCAATGTAAAAGATTCGTCGTCGAAGCTTGGCAGTTTTCGTTAGGCCTGTTGCCGTGTGATGTCGAATTCTCAGTAGAACTGACCAAGACTTCCATGTACTAGATAAGTCTAGTTAACTAGTTAAACTGTTGGTTTCGTGTCCGCTGTGGCCAACCAAGTTGTTTGTTTGCTGTGCAACGTTCTCGAGAGCTGGAGACGTGTGGAGCTGATGTTCTTCGATAAGGTTGTATGTGTGTTACTATTACGGATTTTGTTTTATAATATACATTCTTTTTTACCTTAGAAACGAGTTTGTCTTCATTCGTATAGTAGCACCTAAATTAATCAATAATAATCAAACTAATTTGAATCAATATCAATACGAATTAAATACGAATTAATGTGAATTAAATATGAATTAATATGAATTAATACGAATTAATATAAATGGTGGTTGCTGACGCTGATCGGTGCTTCGATGTCTGAGTTGACGGTGGCATTGTAAGCGACGATGACGTTCCCTGGAAGATGGAGAGGAAGAGGAGAGATGCTGAGGTTCTTCAGATGAAACAGACGACCTTGGCCTCCACAGTCACGCCAGCTGAACGTCTCCTCTTGGCTGTCAATCTTGCGCTGAAACCAACCACTCATGCATCCAGAACAAACAATCCGGTTGACAAACCGGTTACAGTGCTACAGTTATGCAGTTGAAACAATTCACAAGAACACAAATGACAGAAGATATAAATCTTAACCACTAACAGAACAGACAGCCTGCAATACACGGCGCTAATAGCAGCCTACAAAGCATGTCCACCTACGGAACTCGATCTCGGTACCACTCGCTCTCTATGCCAGTGTGTTATCCAATGCGCTATCGGCCCCCCATGATGACGACGACGCGTTGTAGTATCAACTGTATCATGGGCAGGTTCAACCCCATCCCAATAAATGCATCACTGTTATTAAAAACTAAAAAAATGCACAGAAATACGACCATTTCAATGGTACTCCCGAAAACTTAAACCCCTCCGAAATTTTTCCTGGCTGCGCCTCTGTGTAGTAGCCTACCTTTACTGCGATGACGTGTCGAGGTGACGTATGGTGATGACGTGTCCTGATGACGCGGCGTGATTACGTATTGCAATGACAAACTGTGGTGAGACGCGGTAGCCGATTGGTTAGAGCACTCGCCTTGTAACGAGGAGAGTAAGGGTTCGATCCTTCTCCCCTGAGACGTTTACAATGTAGGGACCTTGATCAAGTCCTTCGCTCACAATTGCTCAGCGCCATCGATTGATGCTTCGACAATAGAACAGTGGTGCTTTAATAAACGCATAATGATGATGATGATGATGGTGGTGGTGGTGGTGATGGTGGTGGTGATGATAATGATGATGGTGGTGATGATGATGATGATGATGGTGGTGGTGGTGGTGGTGGTGGTGATGATAATGATGATGGTGGTGATGATGATGATGATGATGGTGGTGGTGGTGGTGATGGTGGTGGTGGTGGTGGTGGTGGTGGTGATGATAATGATGATGGTGGTGGTGGTGGTGATGATAATGATGATGGTGGTGATGATGATGATGATGATGGTGGTGGTGGTGGTGGTGGTGGTGATGATGATGATGATGATGGTGGTGGTGGTGGTGGTGATGGTGGTGGTGGTGGTGGTGGTGGTGGTGGTGATGATAATGATGATGGTGGTGATGATGATGATGATGATGATGGTGGTGGTGGTGGTGATGGTGGTGGGTGGTGGTGGTGGTGGTGGTGATGATAATAT
>JACEVL010001954.1:0-21351 GCA_020284085.1 Aporrectodea caliginosa
AGTGCGCAATAATGTGTAATTCTAGGCGCTGCTCACTTTCGCCTAAAAAGCTCCACCTTGATCTTTCGTGCATGACAATATTAAACTGATTACTGAGTCGGTCTGACTCTGAGCCTGAGGTCAGTAACGATACTAATGACGAACTAATGAATGATGACTTTAATAGATTAGCTCACAAGTTCGGACTTTCTGAAACTGTACTGTTTCGTATGACTTTCTTGTCACATTTTCTTTGTTCATTATTTTGTTCAGGGCATTGTTTGAAGTTGTTCTGGTGTATATTTAATTGGCTTGTTGGAACTCTCTAGGATACACTTTTTGAACTAAATATGTTTCAAGCCGTAATTATAGCCGATAAAGGTAGCTTACGCTCTTTTACGGCTAGCCGAAAAACCAGCGGTAAATTTGCTCAAGGCGGTCGTTAACCAGAAAATTGCGGCTTAGGGTGTATTTGATCCTTAAAATTTCGTACTCAATTAGTAACTTTGATTAACTTACCAGGTATGGCATATTCGAGGATCCGAGTGTTCTCCTCAAACTGTTTATCGTCGTGATGCTGTCAGTTTTCTCGCTTTCCGTAAGAGATCTTCTTCTCCTGTTCCCACTAGAAATTTCTTCGACAGAATCTTTCCCGTCGTCGGATTTTCTTTCCACACGGTCAGCCCGATAATCCATTCCCATGGCCACAGCCCAATGGCTCTGTTGTTGTTCTCCTGCTTTGCACACACAGACGCATGCGAGAGATGAGGCCAACAACATGCGAACGAAGATAGCCATTTTCTTCTCAGATTTTTCAACTTCTCCCTCAGGAAGGATTAACAGCAAGATGTATGTACCGATTTCTGGTGGATTTACGTGGGAAGTTCAGTTTTTATCATTGATATCAGAATTGTATAAGTATCCAGGGTTAGGTCTAGTCAAATTCTGTCACCGTTTGTAATTTTAATAACTGCCCTTTTCGATTACTTTTTGCAACCATAAAATTGCATATGTGTATGCTTTAGTCAGTTTAAGTTAATTGCAACCGTACAAAGGTAAACAAAGTTCGACAATTTTTTCATTAATCTGAACGGTACCCATGTCTTGCACTGCTGGTCATTCTATGGTGTTTAATATTCATAATCCTGCGCAAATACACCTTTTCAGCCTTCTAGATGTGATCATGACCTACATTGAAGGTTTTAAAATTTTCATTTCCATAAATGTATAAGTTCATCAAAGGACGCCTCATATGGACGGGGCTTCATTCAGCCTGTGACGATAGAGCCACAGAGTGCTGTTGTAAGCTATGCACGCAGAGTAAAAGGCACAAAGTTTACTTTGTATTACATGACTTAGAAGCAGTGTGGTCCTGTAATTCACCGTTATAGATATCCGTTGTGTGGCTCCATCAAACACTCGTGACTCTCACCGGTCTAACGAGAGCCATGTTTGTTGAGCCGCGCCCACATTGTATCCTTTTAGTTGGCACCGGTTCCCTCCAGTAACACAATGCAGACCAGTTGTATAATAGTCTACGAGAAGTAGCCATGTTTGAGAAAGATGCCAGCAAATGCGTAAGATGTCATGATCACCACTTGCAAAACTAAATAGACATATTTGAACCTTTGAATAAAAGTAGGGGAGAGTGTCCTGCATTGGGACATGTCCTGCATTGGGTCAGTGGTGGCATCTAATCCGTGGTTATATAATGTGGTGTGTGGCGTCTCCCACCGAACGTATATGACGTGGAGAATGATCAAATCAAATCAAATCAAAACTCTTTTATTGAAGCCAAATCAAAACACATAACATTTCAACACAAAATATCAGGATTGGCTGCAAGAGGAGCCCCAATAAAGATCAAGATACCGCTAAATAGGGACACCTAGAATAACATTTCAGAAATCTGAATTAGCCAAATCCTTGATAAACAGTGCAACATCAAGTTTCGTACAGCAATGCAAATAGTATAGTACATATTACACAGTAAATGATTAACTTAATTTAAAACACTATGAAAATTTAAAAAAAAACAATGATCACGCTTCTTATCCTACGAAGAAAAAAGCGTTTGACAGAGATACTGAAGATCTCCATTTTCAGGTTTAAAAAGTAAACTTTTACTCATTCAGTCAACAGTCAATGGATTAAATATCTGGTGATAATTTTGGAAAAAATTACTGTGAACTATTTAGTATTTAAGACAGTATATTGCGAAGCATAAGATGAAACAACTGAAACATGCATGATCTGTTGCACTCTATCAAATATGATTAGAACAAAATCAGTTGTTTGACCCATTGCTCCCCATGCATTGTCCCAATGTAGGCGTGGCTTGCATTGGGACGATTTTTACCTGAGAGAAAAATACTAAATTTGTATGGTTTACTCTTGCAATAATATTGCAGTATAGCCATATTCGATTTACAAAACGTTGTTGTTTCTGAAAACGACAACAGAATTATGTGTACTACAACTAATACCAATTATTTCCATTAAAATGCAAAAATTGACCCAATGCAGGACAAGGCTAGCCAATTGTAATTGAAGCCTAATCCTCCACTGGTATATTCTATGAAATAAACAGCTTTCATGTGGTTAAGCGGTAATATTTACAGAACTTGTGATTTGAGAGCTCAGTAGGCCTACTCACTAAGTTAGTGAAAAGACAATGTTCGCAGGCTTCCTGTATGCATTTGGATAGTGTATTGTGCTTTCATGAACCTATGAAACCGCACTAGACTAAATGCATATAAATGTGCTTCTCGAGCTCAAACTCTAAAATTGAAGGTTATTTCACTCCCAAATTCATTGTTCTCAAAAGAGACATGTAGTCCCTAATGACATAAGAAGGAAACAACTTACGGAAGAATGCGTAAGGCTCAGGCGAAGCAATGATTACATAAGCCATAATAAATTAAAGAGTAGATAATGAACACCAAACGTAGGAGGACGCCAAAGCATCATGTAAGAAGCCATTTCGCAGTATGAAGGAACTGCGCATGCGCCGCCCGATCGACAGAAGAATAATAGAGGATGTGCCGCACACGCGAATAGTCGCATCTTTATACCACAGTGCGGTTGTTGTCTATATATATATATATATATATATATATATATATATATATATAGGCGAATATATATCTTTATATATATATATGTTGTCTATATATATCCTACAATGCTCGTACTGTAACATCTACACTTGCACAGATCCCTGTTATCGACGCATGTGCTCGTGAATTCTGCGCTCAACATTTCCTTTTATTCTTTCATAAATTTTACCGTTTTAATACACAAATCGGTGGAAAATGTTTGTTTTCGAAGCGTCAGTTATCGCGATTGGAATCATTGGCGGAATCGCGAATCTTCTAATGCTTCTAATTCTTGCGAAGTCGAAAGCCCGAAAGTACGAGATGGCCATCGTTTTCAATCAGATGACTCTGGATTTTCTCTGTTGTTTACTGCTCGTAATCAGTAATGTCGCTAAAATACTGGACATCGATTACAGCATCATTATAGGAAGCGCCCTCTGCAAAACTGTAACTGGTGAGGCGATTTTGTGGTTTTTCCTGACTTGTTCAACGGCCAATCTCGTCATCTTGACTCTGGAAAGATACGTGAAAATTGTTCATGCGGTGTTCCACAAGAGATTTTTTCGTCAGTGGATGTACTATGTGGCGATTTTCCTCTCTTATGTAAATCCTGTAATAGCTTTAGGCACCTTTGTTGATTTATCGGCCACAGCGGTCAAAGATGGGCGTTGCATAATTTACGTTCAGTTTCCGGATTTCCTAAATGCGAGCGCCTACGCTGTCTATGTATTTTTAATCTGCTTCGTTTTGCCACTCGTCGTCTTCGTGTTCTGCTATTCGCGCATACTGCAAGTCACACGAAAGCGTATTGTTCCAGGTAAAAGTCTCAATAGACAGATAAGATTATAAAGGATAAAGGAAGGACACGTGAAGCATTTTAGCTTTCCTGTGTGTCTATCAAATTTCTGCAAATTTCGGTTACAGAAACGTTTAAAAATTGACCAATTAAGTAATTAAATACTGCATTAGGAGTAATAAATATGGCTTTGAAAGAACACCTTAACCTCTTTGTGGTGTTAACTTATCATTTAGACTGTCTTAAAAAGTCGCCGTTTGTAAATTATGGTTAAATGTCAACGAATAAATTCTTAAACAGAAAGATTTGTATGAATATATAAAAGACGTAGATTTGTATTATAGGCACTGTGATAACACGATCAATAACTAGTCCATTTGAAATGTGTGTTATATGCTATTAGCAAATATTCGACGGTACCACCTTATCATCAGCAGTACCTATCATCTTCGCAATTTTCATGACAAGTAGTATCGATATTATGATCACTGTCGTCATCTTCATCATCGTTATCATCATCGCTGCTTTGATCAATATCATCAATGCCGTCTTCAAAATCAGTCTATCACTTTACTTGTACATTGTCGTTTTAAACTTATTCAAATCTTTTCCCGAAAACTTGTGTTTCTAGCATTTCTCGCTCTTTAATCAATTGAATCCGCTTGACAGCACACTCACTTGTTCGCGTCAACTTTTGCTATTCGCATTTTAATATGCATTGATCACACGCCACGCAGAAGAAATCACGGTTAGCTGAATGAAAGGTTGCCATAATACGTGTATTAAATGATTATTTCTGTTTTCACCTGTAGTAAATTCCAATAACATGATGCAGAACGCTGCTGAACAGAAGGCCATGAAAACCCAGATGAACGTCATCAAGACATTCCTCATCATCTCGGTTTGTTTCTTTTTTTGTTGGTGTCCAACTCGTCTCAACTACTTTCTGTATAATGTGCACATTCTAAAAGAACTTAATTCAGATGGCCGAAAGGTTACGGTGTTCCTGGCCTTCTTGAACGTCTGTCTCAACCCGTTCATCTACGCCGCTAAATTGGATCCAGTGAAACAGTATCTACGACGTCTGAAGCTCTTTAGCAGAGGACGACAACAGGAGAGCGATGAAACTGTTGTCAGCGTCATTAACACAGTGGGAGAATCAGCGGCCGTGCAAATGGGAAATCATGCGTGACTTCAAAAGCATTGCTGAAGAAGAACATGTCTGTTTTCTAGCGCAGTTATTACTGCATCTGAAAGAATACAATATAAATTCGTCGCAATATACTTGTTAACGTCGTCACCGATGTCCAGCTTCTCCTCGCGCAAATGTAAACGTTTGACATGTTACTGGCGAGGATTCTAGATTCTATGTGTTTGTATATATCCCTAGCTAGAATTTAGGCATTTACCGATGCTTTGAATTGCGTTGTCATAGCTTGGCAAATAATAACAATTGGCCAATATTGGAAATTGCCTATAGTACACTAGAGCAAACTTATGCGCATTACAAAGAACATTTTCTTCAGCCTTACTATTAGGTAATTTTTTGGATTGCCGTTTGAATTCCGTAACAACGCTTCACATTAGAAATTGTTACTTTCCTCAGATAATTCACGCCTGTTTCCCAATTTTGTAGGCCCATTTTGTAACCTTTGCCTTTATTTTCAGTAGCGAAATTATTTATCAGAGTGAAATTCATCTCTTACGAACCAGTCGTTAAATACACTAATTAGAATCGCTTCCTTAATCTCTGTAATTTATGGTTCTAATACAGCAGGCATCTGAGACGCGGTATACATTTTTACGAATCAGCTTCAATAAAACAACGCAGCTAAACTGACAGTGAGTTTTTTCAGGTATAATTTTTATATAAATTCTATGAAGCTCATGTGTCCTGCTGGATGTGGTTGCGTTCAACATCCCATTAATAATATATATTCGTTTAATATGAAAACCAGTTGACACACCGCAACAGGGAACAGAAAAGGGACTACAACTGAACTGAAAATGTCTTTAGAGCGTCATTTTTGGCTTAAAGATTGTAGGCCAAATTTTACTGATTGTCGATATAGGATACCTTGTGGCAACTTTGCTACTGCATTAAAGCCATTATTTTAGTGCGTAAGTCAATGTGAGAATCAATACCGCAATAATGTTTGCCTGAGCTCCTCGGTTAATACCAGTCGTCATTTCAGGCACAGTCCTGCGATAGAAGGTTCTGTCCTATGACATATGAATACCCCAGTACTGATCTTTCAACAGGAAATTTTGTCCATTTCACATTCGCTCTTAACAGGAGTCATAGTATCAAACTGTAGCTCGTACGCCCTACCGACCAGAATTTGAACAATCGACGCAAAAGCAATAAGCCACAGCCTCAACCATGTATACGTACTGTATGCGTCACTTCTACTGTAACACTCGGACATTGTTTACCATTTTACAGTGTGTTAAGACAAATACGCCAAGCTGACAAAATGAGACATACATGTATACGTAGGAACCAAGACATCTCACATGGATCGGAGCATATACTACAGCATTCTGATACGTGTCTGACTAATGGTTCACGCATTAATGGATCGATTGATTTCAGGTAGAATGTCGCGAGTTGAAAGGTTTCGTATAGAACACCGATGGATTAAACTAACATATCACATTACTCCTATGGGATCCGCGGCCTTTTGCATGAGCGACCTTCGTCTTGAATAAACAACATGCATAGCCCTCCCACCGACTCTGTTTAATGTACTAAATAAACTCATTTTTATTCACAGTCGGTATGCACAACTCTGCTAAATATTATCGTATCGGACGGAATTATTTGTTTACGTTGTTGTTGTTGGAAATACTACACTAATGAGTTGATGACTCTGAAAGCTTTGTAATTGAGAACAAAAGGCTGCGAAACGGTTTACTTAAAAGCAGATGCCTCGAATGCTAGAGGATAATGATGTATTCGAGTACACAGCATGCATTGTTGAATTTACTAGAAAGGGTAGTCGAAATACAGGTCTCAAAAACATATTTTAATAATTATTAGGCTTGAGGTCCATTTAAAACAAATATGTGAGTTAAGTTGAGTTATAATTCAAATGCGTATCTTGTGCTGTATTCGCAGTAAATACATTAATCGGTATCTAAGTCGGTGGTCAACATGTCCCGGCAATCTTAAACACAATCTTACATCGACCAGATACTCATAATTATTGTTTCAGAATAATCCGATCCAATCTTGGCTCTAAAACTGACGACACTATTGTCCTATTCATGCTTGCTTGCTTTAACTCATCTGGAGGGAACTGGTGCCAACTAAGGATAAAATGTGGGCGCGGCTCAACAAAGTAACATGGCTCCCTCTGGACTTTGCACATATTTTACGAAACTAAAATCTTTTGATTATTATGATCATTGCAGCACGATTTTCAATGCGAAAAAATACTTAATTATTTAGGTTAAATCCTTGATCACTATTTATTTTTCGAGTTGCCACGTGTTCATGAATTCAATGCAAAGACGTCATTCTGTTTAAGTCCTCTGGCGAATTTGTAAAATATATAAAGTACGGTAATCAAAAGCGGGAGTAAACAAATTGGCTTCGGCGTATACCCTGGTCCCCTCTGGTATTATATGGTATAATCACTATAATGGATTCGTCCGGACAAAGAAAGGCCATAGTTAGTTAGTATCATAATTACAGTAGCCTATATAAGAGGTCGTTGGTTAGTACCATCTGCTTAGGTTAGTTCTCGTGCAAACAATTTAAAAGTTTGTTCCCCTTACAAAATTCCTGCGGAAACCCATGGGAGTTGTCTAATCCCTGCAGCGGTTACCCAGTGTTACAGTCACGTTTGCTCAAATAAACAGAGTTTTCGAACACATACAATCGACAAAAGTGACAAATGGCTAATATGGATCAGCAAAATGAAATGTAAAATAAAGTTAGTTTTCTGTATTGTAGGCCCTATAGCAGAATACGACCTGATGATTATGAATGGCTCTAGATATAATTTTGCCACAAAAGATCTAAATTCACTGGTGTGATGCACTATAGGCTAGGTAGTTTGGTGATTTTCTACGATTGGCAGGCCGTTGGAAACTTTCGTTAACTACACCGTTGAATGAAGCCTTACAGTATTCTAAGCAAGGAAATAAACTTTAACTGTTTGCTGCATTCTAAGCAAAGAAGTAAACATAAAATGTTTACTGTATTCTAAGCAGAGGTAAACATTAACTGCTTATTGTATTCTAAGCAAAGAGGTAAACAATACATGTTGACTGTTTTCTCATCAAGCAGTTGAACGAGTAGTAAACAATATTGCCCACTGATGATTGGTTGTCCACCAGATCAATGCCAGTCCTAACCAGTAGGTTTAATCATTGGCATTTCGCAATTAGAGGCAGAGCTTTCAACTGCGAATTCGCACTGATCTCTTCAAAAACTCGTCAGCAGTGAACTGCGAACATCAATGTACCATTGCATACTGCAATTGCCTGGCTTTGCTAATCCAACACACTTCATATCGATCAAACGTGTTGTTGCTTCATAACACTTCAATTAATGAGGCAGTCAAGCAGTTGAACGAGTAGTAAACAATATTGCCCACTGATGATTGGTTGTCCACCAGATCAATGCCAGTCCTAACTAGTAGGTTTAATCATTGGCATTTCGCAATTAGAGGCACAGCTTTCAACTGCGAATTCGCACTGATCTCTTCAAAAACTCGTCAGCAGTGAACTGCGAACATCAATGTACCATTGCATACTGCAATTGCCTGGCTTTGCTAATCCAACACACTTCATATCGATCAAACGTGTTGTTGCTTCATAACACTTCAATTAATGAGGCACAATAAAACTCTCTATATAGGCCTACTATACACACTAATCAGGAGGCGCATTTCACCGAACTTCCAAAAGGTATTTCATTTTAAGTGGGATAACCTTTGCTGCTCTTAGTTGTCTAACAAAGGCCTTATATACATCAGTATATTCGACCAAAGTATAGGCAGAGTCACACTCTAATATAATTTAATTTGATGACTTAAAAAGCGCCGTTATGAAAATGCATTTAATGCGTAATAAAACTCATTTAATATTATATTCATGATGACAAAGAAACTATTGAACCAGCAACACATTTGCCAACAGCAAAAAATAATCGAAGAAGGCTCATGATCATTGTGATATCTAATTATAATATGTGAACTGAAGCAGTTATAACTAACACTCAAACTTACGCAATTTTTAAGTTTCTTCGGGTACAGCGGTGAAGCGGAATAACTATTACACTACTATCCAATGATTAGGCCTAAGTAACATACTGCTATGGAGGCTGTATTAAAGGTAGGTCTGATTTCTTTGTCCATCAGTAACTCAGCCACTGTTTTGTACTTTGACAGTGCCAGTCCCAAGCCTGGATAAAAGAGGAGGGCGGCGCTAATGATCTTTGTTATCACAGCGTCATTAAACGGAAACTACTATTTGTCCATCAGTATCCCCCGTCATTTGACTATGAATAAACACAGGCCAGGCAAAATCAAAAGATAATTGAAGGCATAGACCCTATCACTGCTTAATAATGATGACCTCTCTACAGTCTTCAGACTTCACAGAACTTATTCACTACCAATAATATACCTTTGAATTGAGTTAATCATTTACTATGTGCTATACTGTTTGCATTGCTGTACGAAACTTGATGTTGCACTGTTTGTCAAGGATTTAGCTGTCACTAATTCATATTTCTGAAATGTTGTTTTAGGTGTCCCTAGCTAGCGGGATCTTGATCCCTTTGGGACTCCTCTTGCGGCCAATCCTTATATTTTATGTTGAAATGTTATGTGATTTGATTTGATACGGCTTCAATAAAAGATTTTTGATTTTTTTTGGATTTTTTGTCCGTCTTTGCAAGTCTCGCTTTTTGTTAGGTAATTATATTAGACAGCCATGTTTCAGGGCCTTTGTGAGGTTCTTCAAAGGCGTTAGGCCTACATGAGAACTCATTTGCAATATAAGACATCATAAAATTGGTTAGTTCTTGACATATGGGATGAATTTGGCAGTAATGTGGCCACTATGTTTATTGCACCAGAGCAAAACGGTCGTGAGAGGTGAAGTCCGTGCTGTTACTACACGTTGCATCCAACAGTTATAGGACCTCGAATGGACAACCTATATCCTAACACGGCAAACTAAGCAGGGTCACAGTCGTAAAAATATTTCGGCTAAAGCTCAGACACGATTATATGTCAACAACTTTGCAGAAAACATTTCATCCTGTTTAATCGCTTGAAAACGAACTGTCAATTTTATTACTCGTACTTAACACGTTACTTTGATTCAATGTTGTTGATTTTAGAAAGACCGTTAAACTCTAAAATTAAAATAGCTCGAATTATCCTGTTATTATAGTTCGTATTAGTCCAGCCATCGATACCTGTAAAAGTTAGGTTAACAGTCATTAGCTGTAATTTACAATGTAATAAAGAGAGCCATGAAGGCACAACAGACGAGCTGAAGAACTGATGTAATAGACGCCATGCTACTTTGGCTTGTTGTGGTTGGTGGAATGTCTAGGCTTATTGTGGTCAATGTTTTCGGTGAGCGAACAGTTGTTGAACAGGTAGGTTCCGTTGCATTCTGGCTACTTTGAACTGTCAACAGAACGAAAGCCGAATAGTCAACAGTTTCCCACAATAAAATTAAAATTTTTCTCCAGTAGGGGCATGAAACCAAAAACTTGTTGTCGGTTTTCATAAATTTTTAGGGGAGAATAATTGTGACGCTTGTCGCTTCCTAGATATTGAGCTAGAAGCCGAAGTAGGCGAGAGGGGTCAAAAATAAAGAATATTCTTCAATTCAGCAGTTGCCTGTAAATTTGCCATAATTTGCAAAGTAGTAATACGATTTTGATTCCGTTTGCTTTATTTGATACAGAATATAGCCCGCTATTACCCAGAAAAATTGCAGCATAATGAAGTAATGGATTATGAGGACTTTGATGACACGAATATTCTGAAAACTTTTATTCGATTTTCTCACTCTAAACTAATGAAAGAATCAAACGAGCATAACTTCAGTTAGAAAAAAAGATATTTTCATTCTGTAAAAAGTATTTTGAAGCAAATTAATTGTAGAATATGACTGAATAAAAAGTCAGAAACCGACATGTGACGGGTTTTGACCCCTGGCGTCACAATTGGTAACACGATCTGAACTTTTCAATGCCTGATTTGAATTCCGGGGCACCTTTGCACAGTCACTTGTTTATGTGTCATATTAGTATAATATGCTCTACTAAAATTTGAACGGTGCTAACGAAATCACTTAAATGAGTTTCAAGTATAAACTGGAAAAACGAGTATGCCAAATTCGAAATCACAACCTAATTCTCGGAGCGTATTGAAATTAATTTGCGCAGTATCAGAAGTGCATACACGTAGGCCTATATATATATATATATATATATATATATATATATATATATATATATAATTATATATATATATATATTGTGGTATATACATGCTGCATGGACTCAGTGCAGCCCAGTTTCAGACCATAGATTGAGCCAGCTTCATAATCTTCTTGTCGCCTGGTCTGTTTCATTGCGATAACGTCATTCGTGTCATCCTAAGAATATTTTTATTTCTCTGCCTAATGGCGGCGTCTAAGCATGTTAAGACGCGAAAGTTTTGCCATTTAACGCTATCGCAAAAATAGGCCTAAAGCAAATTTTATGTCCACATCTGTTTGATACGAGCTAAGATTGTTCTAAGACTCAACCCCGTTAGTAGGTCGCTTTCAGGACGTTGTACGGCTGACCATTAGTATAATACAAGTTACATTGTATAATAGCGCAATGTATTCCTATGCTTTACGTAGTACCGGTATCGCAGTACGTTCCATTGCAGTACAGATGTCACGTCCCGTTTTATCGCGAACAAAACAACTACTGCATTCTGGTACATACAAAATTTTACAGCAAACTTTTTATTGAAAACTTTGGAGCAAATGATTGTCTACCGATGACTCGTTTAGAGATTATGCTAGCCAAAATATAATTCTTCTAAAGTTATTTGTTAGAGGCTTTTACAAAAACAACTTCTAAAAAACTACTTTTAAGAACCAAGATCTTTTTATACAACAACTTTGTCAAGCTATAGGGCCTATCTTTCGCTACTGCAGCTTATAACTGTGGACTCGTATTGCAATAGGGAATGCGGCCATCTGAAAGGCAATTTTTTAAAGGAGCAACCTGTCGAATGCGTGTTTCAATTATTTTGGTAAAAAGCTGCCTTTATTTCTATTTAAAGACTGAATTTATACTTGCTTTCACAGCGTGAACCAGTCCATCCCTGCAGACATTGACACCTGCATGTTGTTGTGTCTGTGTCCGCACAGTTCATGCAGTAGGAATTGCAATCTATTGAAAATTAACAAGAAATACCTGGGAATGAATTGCAGTTCATTAACCTAATTCCTAATTTAACGCTTTAACGCAATAATCATTGCACTGTTGCTATAGGTTATCTTAATGCACGATCCATCAGTCGATGATTATTATCATCATCATAAAAATATTATTATTTTTATTATTATTGTATTATTTTCGCTAGGATTAATGATTGTTTCAAGAACTGAACTATTTGCTCATGTTAACTCAGAAATGTGAAGACTATAAAACAGAAATAGGGGCCTAACTCTGTATAAGCGTTAGCTTTTGTAGGGCTCCTTTTGTACTTGACTGAGATTATGTTTGCTTTGATGTGATGAGTGGTACAATAAAGAAGAAGAATCGAATGATCACTTTAGGTGAGAACACAAGTCAGTGAATATCAATACTAAGTAATTACGGATGAACCATTCTGGCCTTACCTGACCTTACTTTAACCGATCTAACTTAACCGTTACTAAAAAAACCTTATCTTGCTCCGCTTTACCTCAATTCAGTGACTAATTTAGTCTGTTTAATTTTGATAAGATTGCAAACTTACAGCAGGAATCGCTCGTTGCACAGTCACCTGCAAAGGATAAAAAAATGGAATGAAAACACAACTCGCTTCTTATTACTTTGATGCAGAGAATGTGCGAAGAATGATTAACAAACGCATGCAGCTAATGCCAACCAATCAACACCCACGCCTAATGAAGAACATCTAACATTTAACAGTCTATTATTATTATTTTAATATTATTATTTTAATATTATTATTATTATTATTATTATTATTATTATTATTATTATTATTATTATTATTATTATTATTATTATTAATATTATATCTATTATTATTATTATTATTATTATTATTATTATTATTATTATTATTATTATTATTATTATTATTATTATTATTATTATTATTATTATTATTATTATTATTATTATTATTACAGTAGTTTTATATAGCGCCCCTTCAAGACAGTCTACTCAGGAGCGCTCCCAGCCCAACCTCGGTCAAACAGGACAGTCTTAAGGCCAGAGAAGAACTGAGCAGAGTGTCCTATTGAGGTCAGACGCAGTGCCACCGGAAACCCATTCCAGGTCACTGGGCCAGCCACAGAGAAGGCGCGGCGCTGTCGGATAGCAGTCCGAGCACGGGGGACAAGGAACTCTGCTTGCACCGCTGAGCGCAACGAGCCGCGACGCGGAACAGTCACAGTAGGGCAGCAGAGTTCCCGCAGATAGTGCAGCGTCGGACCAATGCAGAGACCCGGTAGGCAATGCGCTGCGGATAGGGGAGCCAATGGAGGACATCCCGCACGTATGGGCGTCCGCAGGGGGGCGCAAGGGGCGCATGTGCGCCCCCTGGATTTTGCGCATATTTGATTGCAGAGAATTTTTGATTATTTGGTTAATCTTCCACCTTCAATCCGTTCAGCAACATCCTTGGAGTCATTTAAGACCAGACTCAAGACACATTATTTCAAGTTGGCGTATCCTGACTGAGTTTTTTATCGTGTCAAAGCGCCCTTGTAACGGCATGTGCCGTGTTACGGCGCTGTAGAAATTGTCGTATTCATCATCATCATTATGATTATTAAACACGATTTTACATGATTACCGGAAAAAACACTAAATTCTGTAGGTAATTATTTCAAATTAACACAAGAAGCTTATGGTAGGCTAGTAGTGTACCGACCGTTAAAATGCGGTAGGCCTACGTTCTACAAGATGGACCTAGGCTATATCTTAATTGTTTCTGCGGATGTTTGAAAATTTACCGTAGTGTTCTCTCTTGGTAATATGGATATTCACATTGTAACCCGAGACGGCGAAATGCTCTCAGTCGTAACGGCTAATTGGTATCGTATTTTTTTTTTAGCCGATTTTGTTGTTTTTAGATCGCTTGCGAGATTACAGTAAGCCGCGTAGTCAGAACTTTATATATATATATATATATATACACAAATGTACATGTAAATACATAAGCATATATCCCAGTGGCGGCGCCAGGGGGGCTAGGGGGGCTTAGCCCCCCTAACTGCGGCTCAGCCCCCCCAAACAAAAGTGGGAAATCTCTGCCAATGCTTACTTCATAATAAGCCAACTGAACAGTGACCAACGGCAACGAAATCATCAACTATCTCAGGCAGTGAGGCAATTATATTTACTTGATTATGATGGACAGACTCACAGGGCCTATTTTAATCTTTAGCTTTTTGTTATATTTTTATTTTTCTAGAATTTCCAAGTGTTGCCATGGATAATAATTCTTAAGTAAAGTGTTTTCAACTTCATGATGTTGATGTTTTAATGGGTTTGGTGTAGTATTGCATGATGGCTTTATTCCAACATGAAGTATTTCAGACACAAAAAGTGTGATTGGAATGTAAGTTTGTCATCATGTTGTTTGTACAGGAGGCATAGTTGCAGTTCAAATAAATTCATGTTTGAAAGTTTTCCTGTAGCAAAATGCTGTAATAACTTGTTAGGGATTTTATGTCGCTTATGTACATTAAATTTGTGCTTTACAAGGAAATAAACATTAGGATTTAACGTGTTTATTGTATAGTTTTCAATCAATCTAAGTGGAGAATAGTAAAACTTGCAAGAACCTGTTTCAAATCAATGCCCAGTAACAGCTGTAAGGGTCTATGAAAGAAGTAATTTGGGAACATCTTAAAGATTTTCTTGTGATAGAGCTCAAACTTCTGTACAGTATATTGATTCCATTGTCTGCAGGTTTTGTGTCGGGTATAGAAGATGGAAGGGATGGAGGCATAGGCGCAACCACCCTATGGGACCCGTAGGACGCGTCCCCCAACTTTCGGGCAGGCTTGGACGGTGCCCCCAACTTTTGAAAATTTTGAGGTAAACAAGAGCCCAAAATGCACTCCATTTGGTATTAAATGCTCAAAATTGCGTCGTCGTTGACCCCGTTGGCGGAGCTTACGACGCCCCCGTATCCCTATAGTCGTTAGGGGCTTCTTGCTTTCCGCAATCGCGGCTGTACGTGCACCTTCCGCACTCGCAATTTCCCCCACTCGAACGTTCTAGTAGGTCCGTCCCCTAACAAATCGCTGGACCTGGCCGATAGAATACAGAGTAAGGCTAAAGCCGCTAAACTCAACTGAGTCTATAAGAATTCAGTGCAGGATGTTGCTGTATAATTTCACTCTAAACCTGTAGCCTACTTATCACGCTTTAAAATTCTACTAAGGTTCGCGGTAGAAGCCTAGGAGGACATTTCAATTTTTACTTCTGAGACTGCGAGTGGTATTCTTCTAAAACCTAAAATCTCAGTTTATTCATATAATAAAGTCATATTTTTTCACATATCTAGATGGTTTAGGTACTTTTATATCGAAATCATCGGTGAAAAATTTGAGGTAAATTAGAGCCCAAAATGTACTGCATTTGGCATGAAATGCTCAAAATTGCGTCAGTTTCTGGGGGGCCCGATGGGGAGCTTACGACGCTCCCCCATACCCCTAGTCGTTAGGGGCTTCTTGCCTTCGGCAATCGCAGCTTCGCGCCTTCGGCGCTCGCAATCCCCCTCAGACATTCTAGTAGGTCCCCCAACTTCTGGACCGTGGTTGCGCCTCTGGATGGAGGTACAGGAAGGGGAAAAGAGGGAGGGGAGAAAAGGAAGGGCTTAGGGCTACAGCCCCCCCAAACCGGAAATCCTGGCGCCGCCACTGATATAGCCTACAGGTCTATTTGACATTGGCTGGAAAGACCGTCTCTAAATAGGCCTAATCAGATTCTTCCCTTAGATGCCAGCTAACGCACGTTCTGCACTTTATAAACATACCCCTCTCGCTTCGGAGTTCGGAACCAGCCTGGATGGAGGAATGCGAATCTATTGATCTTTGTTGTCGCACGGGTCGTTAAACTGAAACTTCTACTACTATGCTTTGTGAGTCAGTCGGGCAGTATGACAGAAACGGAAAAGACTAGCACTTCTGAGTAGGACAATTTCGTAGGACTGTGAGGATCGACTGCGTTGACGCCGTTGAGGGTCGAAGAAACTTGTTTCGTGGTGTGACGTGTAGGCCTACGTTCTCTTGAAAGTGAGCGCTGAATAAAGTCTGTCTCCGTACCCGTTTCACGTGTGTTGTCTTGCTGTCCCTGAACGAAACCGAATCCGCCTTCGACTGGGAAGGTAGGTTTGCTCGTATTAGGCCTACTTTGAGGGAGGGAATATAGAGTAAGGGAATATTTGCGCAAACTCTACTCCAAGTCGGAAGCTGGTTGTTATAGGCCCTAATCTTATAAAATAATGACAGTTACTAGCTTCTTTTATATAATAAGCTCAATGAGTAGGCCTAATATAATAAAATTGACAGTGTGCCTGTGTTTAACTTCCACATTCAGTTTCGTGGTAATTAGGCTAAATATAATAATTTAAGTATTAACTAAGGTTTTTTTCTTTTACGTTGGCTGTGCATACCGAATAAATACGTTGCCCAGTGCTTGCCCACTGTTAAGTAAACCTGCTGTTAGCTGTTAGTATACAGTCTATAGAAAGTATGCAGTAGACCTACTGATAAATTATATTATAGCCTATTATGTAGGCCTAGAATAATATAGGTCGATTGGCTGCATTGGCATGAACTTAGTAAAAGTTTCAATTTAATTCCATAAAAAAATAACGTCTCCAGACGATTGCAATTGTTATTTCAAGAATAAAGTCAGATTTCAGTCATATAAAATTTAATTTTAATTAGGCCTACCAGGCACGTAGCCAGACTTAAATTCAGGAGGAGGCAACTTAACAGACCATTGGCAAATCCTGGTTATTGGGGTAATTGGTCAATAGAAGTGCCAGTACTGTATATAAAAAAGCAAGAGGAGGCAACTGCCTCCTCGTGCCTCCATGTAGCTACGCCTATGAGGCCTAGCATAATAGTTTGATAAATGTTCGAATGTCTATGAATGTTTTTGCATGTTGGATCCGCGCCAGAGCCCAGAGGATCGAGAGGTATATAGCCAGCGCCGAGGAAGCGAGCGTCGACGGTAGATCGAGTGATCGGTTGCTTTCGACACCCTACTTAGTCCCTGTGACAACTATTTAAAAGTTTGCGCCCCCCTAGAAAAATTCCTGCGGACGCCCATGCCCGCACGTACCCCGAGACTCGAGAGAACTTAGGGATGCGGCCCACAAGGCGGGCAGCCGTGCGCAGGACTGCTATCCGACAGCGCCGCTAACAGTCTAACTCATTTAGGCGAATAATTATCACCAAACATGCAAACCTAGCGGATGCCACCTAAACATCTAATAGTTCTACAACAGAACAGACACAATTACGAAATACCTTGAAAACAATTAATTATTCATACATTCATTCTGGGAATTTTTACCACCCCTTCAACGAACCTACTCAGGAGAGTTCCCAGCCTAGCCACGATTAAAGAAAAAAGACTTAAGTGATTTATAAAACCCAAATGGATTGTCAGAGGTAGTGAATGCAGCTTCAACCGCAGGTCATTCCAGATGGAGGGCCTGCAACCGGGTAAGCAGCTCGGTGTTGCCTAGTAGCCAAGCGAGCGCGAGGAACTAGGAGTTCACCCATCGTCGCGGAGCGAAGCGCCCGACGCGCTACAACGTCGGTTATTTGGCGGCAGAGATCGCGTAGGTAAGATGGAGCACAGCAAAGAATACAGCGAGAGACTAAAGCGGCAATGCGGTATGATATCCGTTACGTCACAGGCTGCCAATGCAATTTATCGCGCATGAAGACAGAGACAGAGGCAAATTTATGAAGTCGTCTGACGAACGCAGGACCCGATCAAGTCGTTCCAGGATCCGGAGGTGGAAGTTGACAAGTATCGATCACCAGCACCAGTGGTCAATTCGACTAGTAACGAAGGCATGACGAGGACCACGAGCGCGTCATGAGAGAGAGAGAGAGAGAGAGAGAGAGAGAGAGAGAGAGAGAGAGAGAGAGAGAGAGAGCAGCTTATTCTTAAATTGCGTCCAGTCATTGAAAATTGTAAATCCCCAAATTGCAGAAAGTGAAATGATGAGAAATCGGGTGACTTTCAGCTGTGCGAGATTCCGTTTTGAAATTATGTCACTCGACTACGTTCTATTGTGCTTGGATTTAAGTGATGACGAAAAAGGACGAAAGGCCAAATAGAGGTCACTTTTGTTAATACGTATTGGGCTCAGATTTCAGTTAGGCCTAATGTCTCGAGCAGAACATGCAATCAGAGAAAGGCTGATGTGTATTGTCGGTTCTAGAGATGCAGTATAAAGGTAATTCTATATTTTCCCCAATTTTTAATGTGCAGTTTTAAGTGACCTTAAAAGCCTAGCTATTATATGATCTGCTACAATCTGAAAAGGGTATGAACCATTGTGGTTTGTAATGAAATGCGATAATTATATTGTCGTTCTTGCAATTGATTGACAAATATTTTTTGTACTAAATACAGCCTATTTATTTGAAATTGGGAGGTTGGTAAACGTCTGATAAGTTCAAATAATTGATGAAGGCTGATATCAAATTATGCATGCAGTAAGCCAACGCTTAATGAAAACGAACCTCTGCAAAGTCCATAGTCGCACCAGAATGATCCACTGTTACATTCGGTGCATCCTTCACCGAGTTTGTATTGCACTTTGCTGTCATTGTACTGACTGAAAATAATAGAATTGTTAAATAAACAACTTTCATCAATATCTAATTGCTATTGGTATGTTGTTAGCTCCCTTAAGTTGCACTCGCTCGTTTAGAATGCGACTTCAACCATATTTCTCGCAGGCGCAGGAGAGCGGCAGAAGGATCATTTGGAATATACATATCACTGGAGAACAAATTTTAACTTTTTTTTGCTGCCTAAAAACTTTAGCTGTTCTATATAGATTTTGGCACGCTGAATTCAGTGGTGTTCTCAGAATTTTTGTATCACGTCAGGTTTTGAGAAAAATGGTTTGCAAGATTTTTAAAAGAAAATGCCCAGAAAGTTACTTAGTGCATAGATTTCACTGGACAACAAATTTTAACTTTTTGAGCTTCCTAAAAAACTTTAGCTGTTCTATATAGCCTTTTGCACGCTGAATCCAGTGGTGTTCTCGGAATATTTTTACCACGTATGGTTTTTGAGAAAAATAGTTTGCAAGATTTTAAAAAGAAATGCCCAGAAATTTACGTTTGTGCATATATTTCACTGGACAACGCATTTCAACGGTTGTTTTGCTTTTAAAATGTCCAGCTGTTAAATAACAGATTTTGGCATTGTGAATCCAGTATGCACTAAGTAAATTTCACGGCATTTCTGAGAAAAATGGTTTGCAAACCATTTTAAAAGAAAAACCTGAACGTTACTTAGTGCAAAATTTCTGAGAACACCACTGGATTCTTTGCTTCCCAAAAAACTATATAGAACAGCTAAAGTTTGTTGGGAAGCAAAGAAAAGTTCTAAAATTTGTTGTCCAGTGAAATCTATGAGACTAAGTAACTTTCTGGGCATTTTTTTTAAAATCTTGCAAACCATTTTTAGTGCAAAAACCTGTACTGTGATACTTTTTGGAAATTTTGACTGAACACCACTGGATTCAGTTTGTATAAAATCTATACAAGAAAAGCTAAAGTTGTTCAGTTAGGAAGCAAACAAAAAGTTAAAATTTTGTTGTCCAGTGAAATCTATAACTGAAAGTAGACTTTCTGGGCATTTCTTTTAAAATCTTGCAAACTATTTTCTCAAAAACCTTACGTGGTAAAACAATTCCGAGAACACCACTGGATTCAGCGTGCCAAAATCTATATAGAACAGCTAAAGTTTTTTAGGAAGCAAAAAAAAGTTAAAATTTGTTGTCCAGTGAAATCTATGCACTAAGTTTCTTTCTGGGCATTTCTTTTAAAATCTTGCAAACCATTTTTCTCAAAAACCTGACGTGGTAAAAATATTTGAGAACACCACTGGATTCAGCGTGCCAAAATCTATATAGAACAGCTAAAGTTTTTTAGGCAGCAAAAAAAAAGTTAAAAATTTGTTGTCCAGTGTATTATATGATGAAGCTGAGTTTATTAAACCATGATGTTTTTTATTGCGCGCTGTTTTCATCGAACTCACTGACGATGTTAGACTTTTTAAATAAGCCATTTATCATGAAATAGTTGCCATTGTACGGTACTCTATGAGACAGTAGCTCATTCAGAACACGTCTTCAATGCTATTTCATCCGATATTTGCAAACATAGAAGGAGCACTTGGTCTGTCAAGCTGAGTTTATCAAACCCTGATGTTATTTTTCATCTGTAATCTTGACTAGTTTTGATTCTCAAGTGTACGGCATAACATTATTACAATAATATTATTGTTTATAAGCTAATACTGAATTAGGCATGTAGGCCTACTGTAACACAGTAGGCATGATTTTCTTCCTCTGTAAAGCACAGACATAACAAATGACCAGGATGTTAAAATGGAGCTTTGGTAGACTTTATGCCAGTCATTGCGTATTTGTGTAATCGCAATGACACAGTAAGAAATTGTTTAGTGTTCTCTACCAGTAGATAGATACTCAATGTTAACATTACCTTCCACCTTTGAAAAGACACAAAGTTAGTTGAGCGTTTTGGTAGCTATATCCTTGATAAGTTGCATAATTGCAGTTATTTAGGTCGCATCCAAAACTTGTCAGGTAGACAGAGCTCATCTAAGCAGAAATATACAATAAATAAAATCACTTTTATCGGTGCATGTCTATTAAATGTTTAGTGAATTAGACATTCTTAAACACCTCTAAGGAGCTTATAGGAAACCTGTCAGAGAGGTTGAAAGCTAATACTGATATCAACCTTATGTGGGATCAACCGTTTAGGCCTACATGTTGAATAGTCTCATTTTACTTAATACTAGACCTAAAATACAATAACGACATGGCTTCTGTTCTATCATCTGGGTGTCTGCATCGTCAGTAAGAAAAGATTTGAAATGTAATTTGTCACCAACTCTTTTCTTTCTTAGTTGTGACCTACCTCAAGAACTTTCCTTATCTCTACATATAAAATTGCTCA
>JACEVL010001955.1:0-20815 GCA_020284085.1 Aporrectodea caliginosa
AACGTTTTAAGGGTGTCTACAATATTTGACCTAATTGCGCTTGTATTATTTTTCATTGTTTAGCGACATCTTATGGAGGTCAGGACCGTTGACATCGACTTTAAATTCTCGTAAACACGTCTGATTATTCCAATCCATTTCAATGCGTGTCCGTTTATTAATGTCGTAGTTGAGTACGGTTACCGATTGATCGAGATATTAATAAAAGATATTAACAAAGTCTTCGACGTCGACAGTAATTATTTTAACTGTTCGTTGCGCTTTATCAGAATTCGAAGAAGAAACTTATTTTGACAGCCGCGTTCCATGCTTATATATCATTATTTTAGAATATTTTAAGAGTGTCTAAAGACTGCATGCTAACCAATCGGCTACTGAGCCCATCTACGATATCAATAAACGGACATGAATTGAAATGGATTGGAATATTTTGATGCTTACGAGGCGTAGACCTAGAAGACCTCGAGTATTAGAATGTTTTAGAGTCTGTTATTCTAAAGGGAACCGTTACGGATAGGCTAAGTTTTGACCCCAATATTGACCGAATCTGAATTAAGACTAGCCAATCGCTCTATGCGATACGCATCCTTATTGCCTATGGTCTCTCTGGGACGAGTCTTTTTGATGCAGTTCGGGCAACCTCGCTGGCACGCCTCCTGTATGATGTCGCCTACACCTACGGCTTTGTCAATGATGGTCAATGAAAATAATACGTAAAAAAGGCTAAAGTTTCTGCCTGCCGACCAGAATATGTTCGATGACCTCTGTGGCCGTGCTGACTTTTCTCTTGTCTCATCCGTGCTTCACAACCCCAGCCATGTCCTAAATTGTCCACTGCCTCCTTTAAAGAATGTTACCAACTCTCTCCGTCCTCGTTCACATAACCGTGAGATCCCACATGCTGACGCATTAACCCGAAGTAGCTTTATTACGCGTATGTTATTTAATTGATTTCATTGCTGATCTTTCTTCTTACTACTTTCACAGGCCCATAGATGTCTGTATTATTAAATATAGTGATTTCTTGTAATATTGTAATTCATGTGATTTTGTTATTTAATACTATTAGATTGTTATTATCCGATGTACTCGCAGTGCGTTTGCAGGAGGTTCAATAAAACACGTACTTACTTACTAAATTACTTAATATGATCCTCTGTTAGACACCTTTACATCCCGTTTTCCCGATGCTATTTATAAATTGATTTAGTTTAATGACTGTAATATGCCAAAACTAATCTTTGTCGGCGGCAACGGCCTATGTTGTCATAAGCTGCCGTTAAACTGTGGACACACTAATGACTTATATGTATAAAAAAGAAAAAAAAGAAAAGGAAAAATATATATAATAAAAGAGCCTCTGTGCACAAATTTAAAAGAAATGAAATAAAGAAGAAAATCATTCAAAGACGTCAACGGCCATAACTTATCCATAAGACGTCGTTAAACTCCGGAAAAGAAGAAGAATCACTTATATTGAAGGGCGAGTTACCCGAATTCGAAGACTCAGAAGATGTGTTTAGAGGGCGTTTAAATTTCCCTCTTCCCATTTTTTAAAGTAATGTTTAATGAAACTCAGTTTATTTGATTCTCTGATGATTTTCTGATGAGTTCATATTTAACGAAAGTATTTTCTGTAGTCTATATTATAAGTTCCTAAACAAAGCGAAGGAAGAAGTCACCTCACGATAAGACGACGCGAAGACCACGCCGCTTTTGACGACGACTATTATAATCTAAATATCTCAACGATTACCATCTCTCATTACTTTGGCTGATATGTAATCCAATGCAGTCTATTTACTCAGATTTGCAAAAACCAAAATTAACTGCATAAACTCGAGTTTTATCGAGAAATTTTAGAAAACTTTGCCGAGAAAACAAACTAAAATGGCGTAAACAAAATGGTCGACCGCACTCCACTCTTAAAGAACTAGCGATTAAACGAAAATTTCGAATATATATTCTATGAATGATAAATTTAATGGTGTCTAATCGGAACGCTAATAATGGCGTTAGTTTCCAGTGTTTAAACTTTAACGACATCTTTACGTTCAAACAGAAATTTGCTTGGGTGTGACCTAGCGATGAAAGAAAATCGCGTGTATAATTTATATGATCCGATTAAGTAATTCAAAGGTGTCTAATCAGAAACTAATGGCAATATTATTCTCCAGTGTTTAGGCTAAGGTTTATTAAGGTTCAGAACAAAGACCTGTTATTAATTAAGCAACCACGCATTGCTTTCTGTTGGGTGAATGGATCCAGAGTTTAGCGACATTTTATGGCAACAAAGGCAATGACGTTGAGAGAAGTTATTTTCCTTATTGGGGGGGGGGGTCCATTGAGTAGTGGCAACTTCTCTGCCGTGAGGAGCAGTACGAAGCGGGATCGCTTCCCGCAATCCTCCCAAAAGGTCCACTCAGCCTATCATTAGCGAGATGGCGCGTTGGTTAAATGGACGTGATGGGCGCCTTGCATGGCTGCTGTATAAGTTAAATTTAACTGCTGTAATAACTTGTGATCATCCGTTCATACATAATTGTAATCATACTGCGTTTTTCGGTTTGAATTAATAAGGAATATGATTATTATTTGATAATATCTATTGTTTAGCGACACCCTGCGACTGCTAGAGCCTTGTGCAACCATCGTGATGCATCATCAATTAGTAGTTTCAGTTTAACGACACTGTCTGATAGCAAAGATCATTAGCGTCGCCCTGCTCCTTTATCCAGGCTTGGGATTGGCACTGACAGCGATAAGACCAACGTCAACGGCACTTGCTTGGCGGCCAACAGATTTCGTTAAACACAGAAACCAACGACAAATACGATCTTCTGTTACATACCTTTACATCGCACTTTCCCGACTCTATTTATAAGATAATTTTCTGTAATCACTAATAATTTAGGTACTTGTCGGTTTCACGACCCCGAAAAGATCTCTTAATTATAACTAGACGAGACCTCTGTATGCCTACAGGATTGTGTTCGCGACAGTTAATATCTGTCTTCTAATGACGACACTAACCCTAACCCTGACCCTAACCGACCCTCACGACGTACAGTTTTATAGTCCATATCGGTTACGTTGAGGTTAAGCCTCGTTGTTACGCGCCGTGAGGGTCGGTTAGGGTCAGAGTTAGGGTTAGTGTCGTCCATGTTTTCTAATGACGAAACTTTCAGGTTTATGACGTAATAGATAAGTTCTGACGCAACATAGAATTAAAATAACGTAGAATATGAAGAATTTTAAATGAGGTAATATATGACGAATTTTGGGGGTCGTTAAACCGACAAGTACCATAATTTATTATCATCCGGACAATCTTCTGTCTGCCAAGAAACAGGACCTTCCCATTGTTTACCGTCACTATTCCTGTTCAGGTGGTGCCAGTCCAAAGCATGATAACTGGAGGAGGGCAACGCTAAACATCTATGTTATGACACAGTGTCTTTAAACAGTTACTACGCACAGCATTATACAAGGTTCATACTCGGGCTCCGTGAATTTATCATCGCAATTTCTAAGCTTAGGCCTAGGCACCCTGGTAAGAAGATAATGAAGTGCTCAGACGGTAGTTATGTTCTGATATCTGCTACAAACAGCCGGACGGTAAAGTACGAGATGGAGCACGTATAGCGACATGGGCTGAGACATTTAATCTCGCACTGAATAACGGCAGAGTCCAAGAAATGATGATGCACCGGTCAAAGACAGGGATTCGGGATGACCAACCAAGTACAGCAATGGGGCTGGCACGAGTAGAAATTATGCAAGTACTGAGAGTAACAATAGCATAACATCTAAGCTTCGATTCACATGTTAGTAACATTTGCATTAGAGCCAGAAAGTCAACGTACGTCATCCGGGTATTGGCCGCCCATAGACTTATAACCGGACCATCACTGAATGACATTGTGCGAGCCACTATCATGGTGTCGTGGATGCTTCACTTGAACTCCGCAGTGTGAGGTTTCATTGGCCATGCATGTAGACAGATAGGCAAGATAGACACAGTCATAATATAGGCCTACACGTCACCGGAAGAACTAAAGGAACTTCTGAACCGAGTTGAAAGTGCGGCAGGAGTATTATATGGCATACCGATCAACGTGGCAAAGACGAAATTCATGATGAAGACGAAGGTTATACTCGAAATCCAGAATTGGATATATATCTGAAAAGTAGAGTAACAGAAGATGCAGACTGTGCGAGAGAGGTGATATAAAAGCTGGCCATGGGGGGTGGCGGTCATGATTAAATTGACAAGGATATGGAAGAATAAATAAATGAGCAACAGTACAAAGTTGCGGTTACTGTAGACATTAGTATGGCCAGAAGCGACGTATAGGCCTACAGATGCGAGGCCTGGACGCTGAAGAAGGATTAGTAGCGCATTCAAGCATTCCAGAACGAATGTATCAGAAAGCTGCTGAGAATACCATGGACGAAAAGGATGACCATTGGTCATCCTTTTCGTCCATTATATTCTCAACGAGAGGGTGTACATGTCGGCGGGGAAAAAAGGAAGTTTAGATCCAATTCAGAACCAGGAAAGTACGGGTCTCGTGGAGGGGACCGAGGACGGGGGATGGCCTAGAATATCATGGACTTACAATGTTCTCCGGTGGACTGGGCCTGCGGGGGTTGACCTTATGAAAACAGTATGGATCTATTCATGTAGCCAACCGTCGCGATGTGACGATGTTGATTCGACCCGACATGACTCCACCGCTGCCGTTTCATGGTGGTGCTAGTCCGAAGGGTGGATAAGGAAGGAGGGCGACGCTAATTATCTTCGTCATAACGCAGCGTGGTTAAATAGCAATACGTCCTCTAGTTGCCAAAAGATGTCGCTATAAACGGGATTGACCAGAGGACATTGCATTATTGCTGTTAGTTGTTTAAAGATACATATTAATTAATTGTCTTATAATTATAATTACTCGTATTTGTCTAGAATTATTAACGTTAGCCTGACTCTTTTAGCTAATTGTGTTGCTTGTAACCTGTTGCGTTTTGTCAACTTGATTATTTTGAAATTAAACGAATATTGATTGATTATTCTATCTATGGCTCTTAAGACATGACGACAGTATAGTGAAATGAAGTCAACTTGCTGAACAATTCACATTATCTTTGACGTCAATCGGATGAATAGCTGTAGGATGCGCGCAATTAATCGTCCGTAAAAGTATTTCTGCGAATACACCTTTAAATCACATTTCCAAACGCTATAAAAACATTTAGTTTTTCATCATTGACATTGTATGAAGTTGGCATTTTATAATAACTTATTATAAGACAATTAATTAAAATGTATCTTTAAACATATCTCCAAGGGTAAAAACGTTATTAGTGTTTAACCGTTTTCAGACTTAGCGACATGTCGCGAAACATGGGAAATGATAAAAAGTTAATAACTTCTATAAATACGGGAATATTCTGGAAATTAATACATCATTTTATTCAGTTTTAAGAGCTCTTTCCAACGGTATATTGAAAGACAGTTAATTAGTTTTCAATCAGAATAGTTTGAAAGAAAACCTGCGATTTTCTCTAAAAACCGCTATTTTTCGTAACTTTGGCCCTCTGGGGGAGGCTCAAGACATTAAAATTTTTAGAAACTTTTTCGACATTTTTTGACCTCATGCCATTAGGCAACTTTTGGTTGCTATTAAATTTCGGTTGTCTAATTTTCGCATTTTTCAATCCACCCTAACGTTCACCCATCCAGTGTCCGCTTCGGAAGTTAACGAGAGGCAAATAATCGTGGTTTTCAAAGTGCTACTAATTCTTGTGAGGATTTGATTCGCTGTTGAATACACGAATAGTTCATTGATTATTCTGTCCTCTTACTTGATGTTAATTCGTGTTTTAGTTTTTGTTTGTTTACCAAGCCCCACTCTTGAGTAGTTTGCAAATTCAGCAACAGCAATTTTGAGGAGGCAAATCAACGGCCTCACCAAAAGAAATCAAATGGATGGTTTGGAAACACTGAAAGAGCAGCTGTCAAGACAAATGGCGTGAATATCATATCAAAAGGTTTGTTTCGGATTCCTTTAAATTCATTAATTTTGATCCGGGAGACAAGTAAAAGCCATTTGCGAGCTTTGAGATAGTCGAAATAATAAGATAATAATTATAAAATAAAAGTTTGTAGGTAACGAATCATCTGACCAATGTGAACAGCGACACTAAGAAGAAAAAGTATCTTCGAAAGTCAGGTGAAGTTCGATATCAAAGAACCTAGCAGCCACAAGATGTGGCTAAATACAATCACTAGTAATTGCCGCATTATAAAATCTTCCTCTAGACACCCTAAAATTGTTTGTTTTAACAATATAAATTTGTAATTTTCGTTTGATCAGCAATCAAAACTCATTTCTTCTAGAAAACGTGGTCGTCGCTAAAAGGCCGCAGCAGCCACAAGAAGTCGCTGAGCAATAGCAATAAACAGTGTACAATGAACCGTACTCCACCGCTGCCCATACTGTGACAGTGCCAGTCCCAAACCTGGCGAAAAGAGGAGGGCGACGCTAATCATCTTTGTTATAGAGCCCTGCGCCGGCCGCGCCGCACCGCCGCCGCCGACAGTTTTTGGACGCCGCCGCCGCCGATTTTTGTGGTTCGGCGCGCCGACGCCGCCGCCGCCGAAAATTTCTCGGCGCGCCGCCGATGCCACGCTGAAGTGTTTAATTGTTTTGTTTCATTTATCATGTTTTGCATGATTTCACGATAAATTGTTTCTTCAGTGGGTAATAGAAGTATACACAGGCAGACATACAGCCAGTCAGACAGAGACAGCCAGACAAAGACAGACAGACAGAGACAGAGCGACACAGACAGACAGCTGACAGATGATGGGATGGATGGATAGATAAATGGATGGATGGGTGGATTGAATAACTGATCGAATAGACGGATAGGAATGAGAGAAGATCGAAAAGGTCCTCTGTCTTACATCCCTAAGTAGCCTACTAATGGATTTCGGATTGGCGACCTGCATTTTAAACTGCTATGGATTAAACTGCTGTGAAACAAAGACTATTTTGGTATTTATAAAATCAATTCACGTTCTTTAAATAAATCACATTAACTTTAATTGTGATAAATTGGATATAAAGCAGTTTTTGATATGAAAACAGTTGGCACCAGGACTCCTTAATCTAAAAGTACAGGATGCACTCTTCCTGTTACGCTGACTAAAGTTTTAGCAAATTGAAAATAATTAAAATTAATTATTTGTGATACGCCGTGGAGTGGTTTTTGGTAAATGGTATCACTTTGGCACGAAGAGTAGAAGATCAGCTTGGACGCGGGATCAATTCACGCTACCCTCCAAAGGGCGACTCAGCCTTTCATTCGCCATATGTCGTTCGTAAAATGAGCAGTAGGACGTGATGGGCGTCGTGCATGGCTGCCAAACAGTTAAATTCGATTTAATTAATAACTTGTGATAATCCGTTCATACAATTGTAATCATACTGCGGTGTGTCTGTTTGAAATAACAAACGAAGATTATTACATTTATAATTGTGTCTTATAGTCAGCAATTCGTTTACTAAAGGCTTATGGGGTTCTTGGAAATTGAACGTAGGCCCTGTTTTCTAATTTTTATATTAATTTCAATAAATGTCTGGCTTGCTACTATTGTTTGCAGTCAAACTGAAACACGACTCAAAGTGCATCCTAACTACATGTACGAGTGACAGCTGATTCCTATCAGCACTGAAATACTAGAGCAATTTGTTCAGATGACAGCTTAACATGCCAGAAAATTCAAACTATTTCAAACGTTCGGACGCCCATTTGACCCCTCAAAAATTTGTGGATCCGTCACCGGCGCCGACCACGCCGCGCCGCGCCGCCGCCGCCGCCGATTTTTGTTGGTCGGCGGCGCGCCGCCGCCGCCGACCAAAAATGACCGGCGCGCCGCCGCCGACACTATGAAGTCGGCGCAGGACTCTACTTTGTTATGACAGTGTCGCTAAACAGCAACTATAACCAAACATTTTCCCACTCAAAAGAAAATCTGTAGGCGAGGGGTGTAAAATCGGTTCCATGTCAAGATCCAAATGGTCAGACAGGCAGACAGACAGTCGGTTGTAATTGTAATTGTAATTGTAACTGTAATTAATCATTTGTATAGCGCCACTCAGAGATTCAGAGACGCTAGATGGATGGTGTTTAGAAATGAAGTGGAAATGCGTCGTGACAGTAATGAAATTCCGCCCTTATGCGGTATTTTAGGATAGCTTGGGATGGAAACGACATGGCAACGCTCGGCTGGGTTTGCCATCCACCAAAAGAAGAATAATTAGCTATATTCAGTGTTGAAAGTCTGTTTTAAAGGTTTCTTAAAGTTCCTACCAAAGGACCAGTTGTTGAGCAACCACGCATTGCTTTCTGTTTACATCCATTGTTTGGTGTATTATCAATGATTTAGCGTCAATTAGTCGATATTTACATATTTTATGGCGTTGCGGGAAATGATTTAAAGACGTCTATATAAGCAGAGACAGTAGCCTACTGCAGTAGTTTCCAGTGTGTAAGGACATCTTATGGCTGTCAGGGCCGTTGACTTCGAAATTTAATTACCTTTTTTTAACAATGTATGTTTAAAAGCGAAAATGACAAACCTAATAATATTATGGTGGTGGTTTTTCTGTTTAACGACTAGCTGTGTGGTAACAAAGACCATTAGCGTCGCCCTCCTCCTTTATCCAGGCTTGGGACTGGCACTGTTAGAAAGCGAACAGTGGCGGGGTGTTTATATTATCATCGAAAGTTACGATTTAAAGGTGTGTAAACGTAGGCTAACGTTCATGTTATTTGCAATCTAAGTTAGTGTTTAACGACATCTGGACCAGGACCGTTGAGGATGCCATCAGGTTGTGCCAATGTCGGCTCAGTCTTTCATTTAAATCACTAAGGATCAAAAGACAGTTGCGAGTGAATACCGTCGGGAAAAGCGTTCTTTAAAACGCCTGAATAGAACCTAATAGTAATAGTATAGCCTACGTCAACGTTTAACGACATCTTGTGGCTATCAAGACGGTGATTTTATAATACGCTTTACAGATCCTGTGTGAGACGTGTCCATAGTCACTGCCCGTACTCTGGTGGCGTCAGTCAAACCCTGGATACAGAAGGAGAGTGACGCTAATCATAGGGCGGTTATTCTCTGAAGCGACTTCAACTCCATTGGTGGAAGGAACGATCTTCGCTTGTAAAAATAACAAATAGTGGACAACGCTGAACAACGGGGCGAGGCAGACACAGTGGAGAAAAAATGGCGTGCGAATTTCACAGCACAAGACTTCTCCAAGGTTATATAGAGGCTTCTTAGTTTGTTAACCAGTCCACGACTTATGTCTTAAACTTCCGAATACTTCATTCTATTCTATTCTATTTTATTTACGGATTTATAAAGCGCCTCTCACAGTACAACCTAATCAGAGGCACTTCCAGTGCGAAGGGCCCCTCGAAAAAACAAAAGTCTTAATTAAGAGAACGAGCAGAAACAGTAGTGCCCTAGATAACATCACACCTCGAGTTATAGCAGGAAGGTTATAGTTTGTTAGTTATAGTTATAGCTTGCAACGTATGCCATACTTTGTTAATTATGCATTTACATGTATGGGGTGCTGAGATTCGACAACATCTTGAAGGTCAATGCGGTTCTAGGAACCGCCAGATGTCGCTAAACACTCCAACAAGGACGAAGATAAACTCTGTTTAGACACCTTTAAATCATAGTCATGGAGCGCTTCTGAGTAGTTACCTTGAAGGGGCGCTATATAAATTTTTGAATGAATGAATGAATAGTTGCTTTATGATATATAAGCGTCATTTTCACTGAATTTTTCGTTGGAAATTCTCACGGTTTGAAAACTGTGAAATGTTGTCCTATCGACGTCAACGGCCTTGGAAGAAGAAAATCAATTCGTGAAACTATCCTGACTTCGTGATATGCAGACATGTGCATATGAAGTGTGACTTCATTTTCTTAGCCCCTGCGTATGAAGTGGCCTGTCCTCTCATTCACCGTCTTATCTTCCCACCGACGATATTGTCAGTGTACGTCGTCGTTTAGGGGACGAAGGTGGGGCAGAAATCTCGAAACAAATTTCTGCCATTGTCAGGGATTTGAACCCACGACCTCTCAATTGAGAGTCCATCCGGCAGAAGTTTGACGCTTTCATTGCATTTTAGACTTTCGAATTGTCGCCAACGACCTTTGATATCATAAGACGAAGTAATACCTTGGAATAATAATAAAAAAAATAGTCGTTAATTAGCACTTATCGCAAATGGCGATTATAGATATCATGTTTAAGTAGGCAGAGAGGCACATAGTTATGATATAGTCGAACTTTTTTAATTGCAAGAACGGACGAGCAGCAGCGTTGATGACCGCCTGGAGCCGATGATACTGCGCCGTCATTCCTATGACTGCCCTCTCAGGATAGCTTAACGGACTGCACTTCGTTTCTCATCTATAACCTCATAGGCCGTTGACGTCGATATGAATAAATGTCTTAGTTTCAACCTGGTTCTTGGGATATTATCTTAGAGATTGAATGAAAGTGACGATTTTAATTATTGCATGTAAAAACTATGATTTTAAGGTGTTTAAACATAGTTTATCATTATACCTGTTATAAATGTTTAGCGACATCTTACGGCTGTTAGAACCGCTATCCTTAAGCTTCAGATTTCTCTGAATATCAGCAACCATAAATGCATAATTTACGAACTACAGTATGACATAGCGTACATACTTTGGAAGCTAAACCATCTTGGGTCTGCGGCATATTTATGCTGTGGACTGGTTAACCTGGGACTATTATTACTGAATAATAATAGTCCCAGGGTTAACCAACTAGAAAACCTGCGTCTTACCTTCGAGAATCTTGTAGGGCTACATTTTTCTTTGTCCGTTGTGCATAACTTGCCCCGTTGTTCAGCCTAGCTTCAAATTCGTTATTTACAGGGGCATCGATTGTCCATGGGAATTGAGGTCTCTTCGGAGAATAATCGCCATTTGCATGCAATTTATTTGTTACAATTCTCCCATCTTCTGGTCTAAAGACGAGAACGAAAGAGGCCACGTCAAGGCTCATGCATAGCCTACAATTAAACGGTTAATTAGCTAATGTTTGACGAAGCTACGCCATAATAAAGATTAGTATCGCCCTCCTCCTTTATATAGTCTTCGGACTGGCCTCACCAGAACCCGGCAGCGGTGCAGTTTTCCAATTAAACTTTATATCGATTTTAAAACGACTGTGTTTTACTGCAAATATGATTAGCGTTGCCCTCCTCTTGTTTCCAGGATTGGGACTGGCACTACCAAAGAACGTGCAATGGCGGAGTAAAATACCTACGCACCCGTTTCGCATAGGCCTATTATTTTTAAAACGTATTATAACGTCGCGGTTTTGGTAGCCACAAGATGTCGTTAAACGCTGACTTAAAATATTAATATTAAAATTCTCCATTTACTATTCGGCTCATTTTAGTCATTTTTGAGAACTTGCTTTCTACGGTATTCACTCAAAACTTTCTTTTAGGCCTAATACAGAGTAACTGCAGCGATTCTGGAAATCGTAAGATATCGCCAAACATTCAAACAAAGTAAAATGATAAACTCAAATTAGACACCTTTAGATCTTAGTTTTCTAATGCTATATAACCGTCAGTTTGTTCACTCTGTTGTTCAGCGTGTGTTTATCATCCCAATGAGAACTGCGATATTCATTCCTATCGACTTAATCGGTCGTTTGAGGCCATAAAAGAAGCGAAGAGCAGTATCTTAGGCTAGACTGAGAGGCAGCTATTGGTATGAAGTGTCACGGACTTCATTTCTTAGCCTCGGCATATGAGATCGGGTGGCCAGTCCTCTCCCTCGCCGTTCCTTCATCTTCCCGCTCACCATGCATCGTAAGTGTAGTTGTTCACTACGGGACGAAGGTGGAGCAGATATTTCGAAACGAATTTCTGTCTTTGCATGGATTTGAACCGTTGAACACGCCAACCGATAGACTGTCGCGCACCATAAGGTGTCGTAAATCAATCAATCAATCAATCAATCAATCAATCAATCAATCAATCAATCAATCAATCAATCAATCAATCAATCAATCAAGCATTCCGAACAATACTTCAAACTAACAACCAACAGCAGATCGTTTGACACGGAATAATAAGTCTCGAAAAAAGAAAATCTTTAATATTATGTTTCAAATCCCAGAATAATACCACTGCCTGCATTGAATGCAACATTTGCTGCGTTCTAAACAATAGGAACCTACTATTCTCTCATCAGTCGTTTCGTTCTAGTAGTAGGATTGGTCACCATAGATTGGCTATCCTTGCCTTTTACAATCACCAAAGTTCACGATTTAAATCCCTTGTTAATTAGAGTTGTCTGTATTCTGAATATCGTGCATACATTTTGATTCGAAAACTTCTGTTTGAAAGTGTTTCAAGTAAGCGCTATTCGCTAATGCATAGTTTGCTGGTTAATTGAACTTAGTTTTAAAAATGTTACACATCTGAACAACTTAGGCTAAGAAAGTTAAGTCGCTAACTCCTTACCTCTAAGCTGATCTTAAGGCGATTCGTGCCTTCATACACTTTTATCTCGATGGTCCAGGCTTTAATCTGTTCACGCGTCGATTACTGTAACTCGCTACATTGCGATCCTCCGAAATCTCGTTTTATCTCCACTTCAAACGGTGTTAAACGAATCTTAACCGCAGCAGTTCTAGAAACCGTAAGATGTCGCTAAAGACTCAAACGAGTACAATGATAAACTATCTCTTAAATACCTTTAAATCATAGATTCCTAATGCTATATATAAACGATATTTTCGTTTAATCTTTACATCAATCGAACAACTTCATACAGCCCTCTGGTCAGATTCTTTCAACAAATGCAGATGATTTAATTTATGTTGTGGAAACATTTACGTATATTGTCAGCTAAACAATACCAATGTGGATCCAGTTAGCAGAAGAACAAGCGTCGATTCGCTATCAGCCGATCTTACGTTATTTCCCTACAACTGAGCAAATGTCGTTCAAAGAATGAGCTCAATTGTGACACAAATGAGGGGTGATTCTCTCCTAAGAACTAAATCGAATGGAAGGAGATTAGATAAGAGCTAGACCTCCAACGATGCTATTGGATTTGCTATTGAAGGACGGTTTTAAGAGGCTGATAGAGAGGTCTGAACAACGAGACGAATGACGTTATTGGACGTATACGAACCTTCCTTAAAGGCAGAGAATTGGAGGACTATCTGTAATTTGTATGTTTTACGAGAATTGGACGACCAGAGATAATCTCTAATGCAAGAAACCTTCCACGTATTGTGCATAAGAAGAACCCTACTTAGACTGTATGAGTAACACAGCGATCAGAAAAAAGGCAATATCGTCAATCTCCGACACAGTTCAGAAATGCAGACTGTGTTTTCCCCGGAATGGGAAACTGACTCCGAAAGACAATAACTTTCGGAGAGCCAAGTGGACCACAATATTCATTCATTTTCATTCATTTAAGATATTTATATAGCGCCCCTTCAAGATTTCTACTCAGAGGCGCTCCCGAATACAGCGCGGACACTGAATTGGAGTTTCACGCCGAAGCGCATGAGCAATTGCGAGTGAAGGACTTGCCCAGGGTCCCTACGCGGCGGCTTGAGGTGGATTCGAACCCGCAACCCTCCGGCTGCAAGGCACCAAATATACCCCTTGAGGTGGATTCGAACCCGCAACCCTCCGGCTGCAAGGCACCGAACATACCTCTACACCACCGCGCCCCAATAGCCAACGAAGGGCTGGAAAAGACAACTCGACCGACGTTGAACCATTGGAAAGTTGGAACTGAGTCTTGTAGATTGAGGTGACAACCCTGAAATTCCCCCTTTATACAGTAAGGAGGATGGCTAAGGATGAAACAGTTTGACGTCGCATCGTCGACTGAGTTTGTTTGCCATCAAAAGAAAAATCAGTGTTATTAAGCAACCGGATGTTGGATGGATGGATTCATAGTTTAATGACGTCTTATGGTAACAAAGACCGTTGACGTGAACAGAAATTATTTTCGTTATAACATTTTAGCGACACCTTGTGTCTACTAGAGCCGCGTGAATTGTATGGACATATCATATATGCGATCTCTACAATATTTTAGCATTGCGAGAAAGGATTTAGGGATGTCTATGCACAGTTCCGTAACCAAAATGACGAATATTAATAAATAAACGAACGTTGCGCAAATTACACACTTTTCGTTTCGGTAGATGGCGCTGCTCAAATCCAATTCGTTATTGCAGTTCGTAATAAACTGGAAATATCAGTAGGTGGCGCTACTATGGCACTATCATGCGCTAAGAAATGGCCGCCCATGGATGTTGACACACTTCATTTCAGTAGGTGGTGCTGCGTCGTTTTAAACCGTGCCGTAGATTCGAATTTATTTGTAATCAAAGTTCGCGGCATTGTGCAACAAGGAATCCGCGGGTTATTGCGGCCCGCGGAGTGATTTATGAATTCTTTTCAACCGCCTTAGGACGGGCAAACATCTATTATCAATATAAATACATAAATGTATAGGGCAGAAAAGTGCTATGGTCTGACGTTTAAACAAAGCACAGATTCGTACACAATAATGGATTATTTAAAGACATCTGATTAGAGTTTCCAGCTGACATCGAATTCCAGACTATTTATTATTATATAGATGCTTATATCCATTGTTAGCGACATCTTTGTGCTGCTATAACGATGAATGCACCGATTAGTTAATAATGTGTTTAAGGACATCTTGTGGCATACAAGACCGTTGACATCGAGCTTACTTTACACCCAGCCACAACAGGCACAAACATGTAAATGAAAATTGCGACTATATATATATATATATACAGCTTTAAAAAGCAATTTAAAGGTGTCTAATCAGAAACTAACTTAGTATTAGTTTCCAGTGTTTAACGTCATCTTGTGGCTGCCATGGGCCGCACATCAAATTTACTTTAAATAACCTTTCCTTGAGCTTGCGATACTAGTTTTAGTTTAACGATACTGTGATAACAAAGACCATTAGCCACAGATTAAGCAGTGACCGAGTTATCAACATCTAATGACTGCAACTGCCGCTGACGTCCTTCCCCCAAAACAAGGTTTTGACCAGGCACTGCCAGAGTATGGTCGACGTCAACGGCTGTGGCATCCGTAACTCGATACCAGAAATATTATCAAGCTATACTAGCACACCTTTAAATAGCATTCTCATCGCCCTATATGTTTGTCATTTTCGTTCAATCGTTAATAATCACAGTTCTTTATGATAGCAGAGTAAGGTTGACGTCAACGGTCCTGACAGCCATAGGATGTGCTAAGGCGCAGAATATTAAACATAAGCTCCGCCGCTACCCTACCTGTGGTAGTGCCACTCCCAAGTTTGAGGCAGTAGCGGAGTTTAATTCATCAGAATGAAGGAGGGCGACGCTGGTAATCGTTGTTTAGCGCACAATTGCTCAGAGCCATCGAACAAAACAAAAGAAAAGAGAGGAGCATGAGCAGGAGGAGGAAGAGGAGGAGGAGGAGGCGGAGGAGGAGGAGGAGGAGGAGCATGAGGATGAGGGAGAAGGAGGAGGAGGAGGAGAACGAGGAGGAGGAGAGGAGGAGGAGTGGAGTAGGAGGAGGAGGAGGAGGAGGAGAACGAGGAGGAGGAGAGGAGGAGGAGTGGAGTAGGAGGAGGGGAGGAGGAGGAGGAGGAGATAGACGAGGTAAGCTGTTGTCGAAGTGGCTTAGATCAACATACGGTGGCAGCCAAACATACAAAGGAAAGACACAACTCTCCCAAGCTTCGATCGCCCTAGCAGTCTCAGTGCCAGTCCCAAGCCTGGAAGAAGGAGGAGGGCGACGCTAAGGGTCTTTGTTACCATACAGCTAGTCGTTAAAAAGTCCAAACAACAACAATCGTTAATAATCACGCTTCTCCATGACAGCAGAGTAAGGTCGACGTCAAGGCCCTGACAGCCACAGGATGTACTTAGGCGCAGAATATTAAACATAAGCTCCGCAGTTACCCTACCTGTGGTAGTGCCACTCAGAAGTTTGAGGCAGTAGCGGAGTTTAATTCAACAGAATGAAGGAGGGCGACGCTCGTCATCGTTGTTTAGCGTACAATTGATCAGAGCCATCGAACAAAACAAAACAAAACAGAGGAGCATGAGGAGGAGGAGAAAGAGGAGGAGGAGGAGGCGTAGGAGGAGGAGGATGAGGAGGAGGAGGAGGAAGAGGAGGAGGAGGCGGAGGAGGAGGAGGAGATAGACGAGGTAAGCTGTTGTCGAAGTGGCCTAGATCAACATACGGTGTCAGCCAAACATACAAAGGAAAGACACAACTCTCCCAAGCTTCGATTGCCCTAGCAGGCGTTGGATGCAGTAAGAGAAAACGAACGTTGTAACAGTTGGACGTGAATGGGAGCACACAGGGGCAGTTAGTATAATGACACTGGAGGATGAATAGATGGATGCAGAGTCTATCGACATCTTATAGTATACCGGTACCAAGGGACGTTGACGTCGACAGAACTTATTCTGAACAGTTCTAACAAATGCAGTTCATTGTTTGGTTAGTTGTGAGAGTAGTAGTTTCAGTTTAACGACTCTGTGTCATGGCAAGATAAGTAGCGTCGACCTCCTCCTTTATCCAAGCTTGGGACTGGCACTGTCTGGCACTAAGGCACTGAGTGGAGTGGCGGAGTTTAATTATGCACACTGTCAGCATATCCATGGAGATTAGAAATCACCGTATGGACTCTATTATACCTGTCCCATATGGAAATATGGATCCTGTGTGGGTTCCATGAGTATTATGTCTCCGACACTGCTCGTACTCAGACAGTGCCAGTCCAAAGTAAGGAGTGGCCAACTTTTGGCGTACGGGCCACTATAATTGCTGGTAAGTACACGGCGGGCCACTACTGTTTAGTCTTCACAGCCTCGAAAGATATACAATTATTTTTTTAAAGAATTATAAAAGCAGGTTAAACTTTATTAGGTCACTAGAACTTACAACAGTAAATTTTAAGTGTTTTAGATATCATTATCATCAGGAGCGTAGCCAGACTTAAATTCAAGATGAGGCAACTTCACAGACCATTGGCAAAATTCTGGTTATTGGGGTCATTGGTCAATAGAAGTTCCAGTATTTAATAAAGAAAGCAAGAGGAGGCAACTGCCTCCTCGTGCCTCAATGTAGCTATGCCTATGATTATCATGCACTATTGCAGTAGTTGCCCAGTATTAGGGCTAAGTAGATGTAAAATAAGACAAAAACATTTATTTACTGGTGGTGCGGGCCGCCAATCAACAGCCCGCGATACGAATATGGCCCGCAGGCAGCTGGTTGGCCATCCTTGATCTTTGTTATGACAAAGCATCGCTAAACAGCAATTAACCAAATAGCCATATCTTAATAAATGTATCGCCATATCCGAGCTCAGCCACTGCTCCTACTCTAATCTTCTCTGTTATCACAGCAAGTAACCCACCATCGCCATATTCTAACTCTACCATTACCATAACTGTTTAACGACGCTGTCATAACAAAGATAATTGACGTTGCTTTCGTCAGAGATTTGATTCCTACAAACTGCAGCTTGAACTGTTTTATCTCATGATTTGAAAACATTTAAACAAAATAGCGTTGGATAGAAGCCATTTAGAGGTAACTAAACAAGCCTTTATTTTAGCGTTAATTTCACGCTTAACTGCAATGTACGTTGTGAATGCTTCTGAAATCTATCTTATCTTAACCTACCAGATATTGTTATAATTTTTGCCCCAAAACATCATGAGTCAAAAATATCAAAAATAAAATTAATCTAGGAGCTGTTGGGGTAGGTACTATTAGTAGCATAATGCGCGTCTTCAGAGACTGGTTCCTGTTTAACGACACAAAATCATAACGAAGATGATTAGCGACGCCCTCCTCCTTTATCCAGTCGTTTGACTGGCACTACCACAAGTAGAGCAACCGCATTGTTTTCGTCGGAGATTTGAATCCTACTAACTATATAATTTTGGCTTCAACAGGAGTTATTATCTGAGACTGAGCGAAAATTTAAACTATATAATTTTGGTAAAATGCGATTTAAAGGTGTCTAAACATGCTATTATATTAGAGTTAATTTAACGTTCAACTGCAACGTACGATTTGCAGGCCATTAAGATCTATCTTAACTTACCTCACGTGATTTTCTGTTATTTTAAATTTATATCCGAAATAATTGGAATTCCCAAGGAGTCAAAATATAAAAAATTAATACAGGAGCTGTTTATAGTTATCGTTTGCGAAATCATTTTATTTTCGTTAACGAACATTTCGTTATCGTTATCGCTAATGAGAATCACACTGGTGGAATGTAATTACGCTTATCCTTGGTGTGGAGGGTGAAATTGTGCATTCTAGGACGTAAGTTATATTTCGTTTTGTCGTGTAGGTGGGAAGATTCCCCGGAGAACATGAGAAGATCCTCAGACATCAGTACAGTAGCTGAAGAATTTGATCACGTGGTCGCTCCCAAACTGATAACAGAAGACTACGATAAATTGAATATTTTCAATCGCTGGCTAAACAGAGGCAGAGAAAGACAAGGCGCTCACGTCGCAGGCTTTTACCATAACATCATTACTGTATTTGCGCAATTAAATAACGGAAAATCAGCTATCGTAAGCGTAACCGTAGATTTCAAATATTATAAGGGTTTACTCTAAGCTAAGCTAAGCGAAGGGAGCAAGCTTATTAACGAGCGCTGCGTCGTATCAGAGATCGAAGTCCAGTGGAGATCTGAGTCCGGTTGCCAGAGAGACCAGAGAGAGGAGGCAGAGCAGTTGCTAAGGTGGGTCTTCTTGAGGTGAGAAAGCTAGAACACCAGGTCCTAAAATACCAAGATAATATATCAACTGCGCACTTTTCTTTAACCTGTCATATAGGGCCTACTGTAACAGTTGACTAGTAAGTTAAATTAAAGGTACTGTATTAGAACAAAATCGTGTGTAGTTGGCTTGAGCTAAACTCTCAAGAATCCATACTACACACTGCGCACTCCTAAAAAGTCAACTGCAAACTTTGTTAGAAAACACATTATGTTGGGGCCTGGTAATAGCGGTATTTAAAAGCTAAGCGCTTATTTGTGAGTGCTGAGTCGCGCCATACGTGGTTCAAATGGTTCTAAATCTCATCGAGTTCTTCTGTTTCCATTGAAGTGTACTGTGTACAACACACAACAGTGATTAATAACAGATATAAATCGTGAACTTTGGTGGATGTACAAGGTATGGGTGACCAAACCAGGATGACCAATCCTGCCTCTAGAACGAAACAACTGATGAGAGAATAGTTTTGTTTAAAATGCAGGCGATGCCGCTGCTAAAGCCACATAATGTTGCATCCGATGGAGTTAATATTCAGTTTTTGGCTGCTGTTCTGTTATGTGAAACATGTTAAAAATGTTTTTTTAAAGCTTCCATTTCTTTTCTCGAGACATAATTCTGTGTTAAACGGATCTCCTATTGTTTCGCTAGTTTGGTGTATTATTCCGATTAATGGATTGATTGATTGATTGATTGATTGATTGATTGATTGATTGATTGATTGATTGATTGATTGATTGATTGATTGATTGATTGATTGATTGATTGATTGATTGATTGATTGATTGATTGATTGGTGCGCCATAGTCTATCGATTGGCCTGCTGAACGGATCAAATCCCTGCCAAGGCTGAAATTTGTTTCGAGATTTCTGCTCCATCGTCGCCTCTTCGCGAACTCAGCAACAACAACAGTTACTGACTGCTCTTCTCTTCTTTTAAGGCCTCAAAGGCCGTTGATGTCGATAGGAATATAATGTCGGAATTGTGAAGACATTCACAAATTTAACGAAAGTGAAGATTATATTGCATCAGACCACTATGATTTAAAGGTGTTTAAGCAGAATTTATTATTGCACATGTGTGAGTGTTTAGCGACATTGTATACGGCTTCTAGAACCGCTGTCAGTATTTCGACGAATTTCAGCACACTATAAACGAATAAGTCCATAATCCACTAAGACAAACACGTTGTCAATCGACTTTGAATCCTGTGTTTAACGGTCGAGATGTCTTGTAGGGTGAGATTCGACAACCATTTTTTGTCCGTTGTGTTTACCCCGCCCCATTGTTCAGCGTAGCCTTCTATTTGTTATTTTCAGGGGCATCAATTGTCCCACAATGGGAGTTTAAGTCTTGCGGAGAGTAGGCCTAAACCTCCATTACATGAATATCTTTGTTACAGTATTCCAGCCTCCTGATCCAAAAGTCAGAAAGGAAGAAATCCTTCCCACGTCAAGGCGCATGCATCCAATTGATGTTAAACGGTTAATTAAGCAAATGTTTAGCTACGCTGCACTATACAAAAGATTTCTGTCGCCCTCCACCTTTAAACAAGTTTCGGGTCTGGCACCATCAGAACACGGCAGTGGTCGAGTTATCCAATTAAACTGTATAACGATTTTCTAAACGACGCTGTCTCATTACAAATATGATTAGCTTCACCCTTCTTCTGTATCCAGGTTTGGGACTGGCACCACCAATAACTTCTCTCACTTCTCTCACCGTCAACGACCTTTGTTGCCACAAGATGTCGTTAAACTCTGGATCCATCCACCCAACAGTAAGTAGTGCGTGGCTGTTTAATAACAGTCCGTTGTTCTGAACCTTAATAAACCTAAAACACTGG
>JACEVL010001956.1:0-23076 GCA_020284085.1 Aporrectodea caliginosa
GTTTCTCCTTTCTTTAAACACAGTTATTTCAAACGTACAATCAAAGTTCTTATCAATACAGCTCAACTGTAACTTCTAACATACAGCTCTCTACTGCATTAAAACATCTACTACACTGTATATGTTCAAATTCACTGTCATCAGCAGTTTCTAAGTTTGGCGCGCTAACTGCACGTGTAGAGAATCTATCGTCAGCCAAAGTTTAGGCTACTTTAGGCCAAGCGCCCACGAGCCGACAGCGCAACTAAGGCCTAAGACTAAAACGCTTAACAATCGAATACACATTAGATATATATCAACCTAAAGAACACCTGTGCTCATTATATATGCAAAACATTTGTTCACAATAACATTACTCTGAACTTAAAGAAATGTATCTTTGGTAAGAGTGAGGTAAAGTTCATCGGTCATGTGGTTGGTTCTGGAACGATTCAAATGAATCCAGATAGAATTGAAAGTTTAATTAATTTGAAAACCCCAGAAACGAAGAAACAAGTTAAGCTATTGCTGGGATTTTTTGGTTACTATAGACAGTTTATCAAAGATTTTGCACAGATTGCGAAGCCTCTATCTGATTTGACAAGCAAACATGTTTCAGATAAGATTGATTGGACTGATAGACATCAACAGGCATTTAATTTACTTAAAGATGCTGTACGCTCTAAAGTTGTTTTATATGTTTTTGATGTTGGAAAACCTTTTAATTTGTACTGTGATAGTAGTGATTTTGCAGTAGGAGCTGTGCTAACGCAGATGGATGATAAGGGAATAGAGCGCCCTGTGTCATTTATAAGTCAGAAGTTGACTGACACCCAGAAGAGATGGGCAACTGTAGAGAAAGAAGCCTATGCTATTGTTTGGGCTCTAAATAAGTTAAAAGAGATAATAATTGGATCTAAAGTTCACATCTTTACCGATCACAATCCTTTAACTTATCTGACTGAATCTATGTCTAAGTCTGCTAAATTGGTGCGTTGGGCTTTAGCACTGCAAACTTTTGATGTAGAAGTTAATTATAAGAAAGGACGATTAAATGTTGTAGCAGATTGTTTATCTAGATTATAAGATTGTTTATTTTACTGTATTATATAGTATTAAGTTTATTGCATAATTTAGTACATGATGATTTCGCAAATTTTTAAGTTTAATTTGCTCAATCCAAAGAAAGGGAAGGAGGTAATGTGAACTAATGTTTTGCATATATAATGAGCACAGGTGTTCCTTATGTTGATATATATATATAATGTGTATTCGATTGTTAAGCGTTTTAGTCTTAGGCCTTAGTTGCGCTGTCGGCTCGTGGGCGCTTGGCCTAAAGTAGCCTAAACTTTGGCTGACGATAGATTCTCTACACGTGCAGTTAGCGCGCCAAACTTAAGAAACTGCTGATGACAGTGAATTTTGAACAATACAGTGTAGTACAGTTGTTGTAAGGCAAGAGTTGAGTTGTTGTTAGTAAACTGTGTTTGAAGAAAGAAAGAAACATTCAAAGAACTGTGTCAATTTAATTCTTAAACAGTTAGAAGACGTTGAGCAATTTATATGTAGAGATAAGGAAAGTTCTTGAGGTAGGTCACAACTAAGAAAGAAAAGAGTTGGTGACAAAGAAGTTGCTATGTGAATCGCGGTTCAGATGAAATCGTTGTGCGGCGGTTAAGGTAACTGCCCTGGAACCGGCAGATGCCTATCAAATTGTGTGAAATGTAACAGAAAATGTATGTATGTATGTATGAGCACTTGTTATAGCGCCCCTTCAAGATTTCTACTCAGAGGCGCTCCCGACTACAGCGCGGACACTGAATCGGAGTTTCACGCCGAAGCGCATGAGCAATTGCGAGTGAAGGACTTGCCAAGGTCCCTACGCGGCGGCTTGAGGTGGATTCGAACCCGCAACCCTCGAGCTGCAAGGCACCGAACATACCCCTACACCACCGCGCCCCCGAAAATGTTATACATATACCCTGAAATTTTCAGGGTATGTGTATAGATCTTTGAAATGTAACAGTAGATGTTACACATACCCTGAAATTTTCAGGGTATGCGTATAGAAATCTGGCTTAATGTGCTATTGTAGGCTAAAGTTTTCAGGGTATGTGTATAGAAATCACATGAAATTTTCAGGGTATATGTATATACCCTGGTTTTTTCAGGGAATGTATACATTCCCCGAGTGAATCAGGGAATATGCATCTACCCTGAAAATTTCAGGGTATATACAAATTCCCTGATCATACACATTCACTGTAACATATACAGGAGTCGAATTTCTCGTGTGAGAACTGCCATAGCCCAGTCCCGTGCCTTTGCCTGCATTGGCCCTTCGCTATGGAATCAACTTCCCCTTTGTTCGCTCTACCATACTATCCGGTGGTCCTGCTACATCTTTACGCTACCTCAAAACTTGCAGCCATGCAAGGCGCCATCACGTCCTATACATCTCGCTTTACCAACGCACCATCTCGCGAATGATAAGCTGAGGGTACGGGAAGCGATCCCGCTTCCTATTGCTCTTCACGCCACTGATGTTAACACTGCTCTATGGACCCCCTGGCGATTGTAATACTTTCGCTTTAACTCACAATACGTGTAATCGCGTCCTACATTTTGGTTAAAGAGAAGGGCGACGTAAGACACCTTTATTTTGATTGATCATCGGTAAACAGAAACTACGAAATGTGTTACATCTTAGCAACCTTTAAAACGCTGCCTTCAGAAGCTATAAATAAAGCAAATGCGTTTCGTGGTTAATGTTTAACCACAAACTTCGTACAATTCGGTTAATGATAACGGCCCGTGGCGGCCATAAGCTGTTGATAAACAACGTGAAAACGGCTGACTTTGATTGATCGGGTGGTACCACTCCTAAACCTGGATTATTAGGAAGGGTGACGTAAAACACCCTTATTTTGACATAGCATCGTTCGAAATGTTTTACCTCTTAGCAACCTTTAAAACGCTGCCTCCAGATGCTATAAATTCAGCCAATGCGTTTTATCGCTATTACAGAATAACAAAAAATAATACTCTTAGGATTAGGTTGACGGAAGCTGTGTTGATAAACAACTGAAAAACGGGCGACTATGATCCGGTGGTGCCAGTCCTAAACCTGGATTAAAGAGAAGGGCGACGTCAGACGCCTTCATTATGAAACAGCATCGTTAAACAGAAACTACGAAATGTCTTTACGATTCTCGACGTCCATTGAAGCGACCATCCACTGATTGAGGTCTTATGAATTATGATACCCGCTCTATAGAAGTCATTACATTAGAAGGATGATGATGCAGAAGTGGATAAGGTGTTAAGTTCTTTTTGTCCATTTTTAGACTAGGTATCGTACTTTTTCATACCGTTAGCAAGCATGACTTCATTTCATGGTAAACAACTAATCATAGGCCTACCCCAATTTGGGGAAGGATTATTAATAATTATTATTAAATTAAAAACTTCTATAGCGCCAGTGTCTAATGCACAAAGCATCAACCGATGGCGCACCAGAATCCAATCCAATCCATAATCAGATCAGTATTCAAAATATCAGTCCCAATAAGACAGAGATGCAGCCTATATGGGACGAAGAGCAAAGAAGCAAAGAACCCATGAAACATCATGCAACCCTAATCTACGTAAACCCTGGTGCCAACAACGACAGATAAAACGCATCTCTCATCTCACCGCCGCCATCCTTCCTCACCCCCACCAGGTCGTTCAATTACCCGATTACATAAGGGCAGGTCTAGGAAGAAGATGCCAACGCTGGTTGACAGATTCAAAATGCCTGTCCTTGTTGGATTTCTGGGGCATGGTGGCCGATTTGTCAGAATAGCAACGCGGTGAGTATGGGTTCGATCCTCTTCCCCTTATACACCTTTAACTTGCATTCTTCCGAATTTATAAATTCAACAACTGCGTCTCATTGTCAGTTTACTTTCGAGTAGTGGTCACAAAATGTAGGACAAAAGTTAATCGCAACGGTTAGATTCATAGAGATGCCTATCCTTGTTGGATTTCTGGGGCATGCATGGTGGCCGATTGGTCGGAGCACTCGCATGGCAACGCGGAGAGTATGGGTTCGATCCCCTGTGACGATTAGTGTGTAGGGACCTTGAGCAAGTCCTTCACTCACAATCGCTCAGCCTTTGGTGCTTGGGAAGAATATAGTAGCGCTTACTAAATACCATAACCATTTCTACCACTGCCACTATTACTATAATACTACTGCTACTGCCACTGCTATGGGACTTTGGTTAGAGCACTCGACGTAAATGTGAAGCATATGGGTTCGGGCTCATCCCAAGGGACGGTTACTGTGTAGGGACCTTCACTCACGATTGCTCAGCGCCATCGATTGGTGCTTCATAAACGCTTACAACTATAATTATTATATCATGCACAACTATATTATGATTACCATTCGCGTGCCAATCCCAAGTTGTCGCTAAGCAAACTATAAAACAGTGCGCGTTTTATACACCTTTAACATGCATGCATCCGAAATTATAAATTCAACAACTGCGTATTTTCGTCAGTAACTGCTGTTCTCAAAATGTCGGATAAAAGTTAATCGCAACGGTTAGATCCATGCTTTTCCAATCTTTGGGAAGGTCCATGTTAACGACACTTGGCGGACACTACATGGCGATAAACAATGGAAACTGCCTACCATCGGGTATGTATGTGTGTAGGTATGTGGGACATTGTAACCGATTGGTTAGAGCGCTCGCCTTGTAACACGGAGTGTACGGGTTCGAGCCTCCTTCCGTAAGACGGTTACTGTGTCGGGACCTTGAGCAAGTCCTTGCTCACAATTGCTCAGCGTCGTCGATTGATGATTGGTCATTACACAGAGTCGCTTAATAAACGCAAAAAATATATTATGATTATTCTACGCGCGCCTATCCCAAGATGTCACTAAGGAATCGATAATACAGTGATCATCTTAGACACCTTTAACAAGCAGAGTCTATTCGGCCCAGCATAATTTCATACCAGTTGTAAACAAATAACTATTAACTGATTTGGTTAAGCATTATTACTGCCATTAAGTTTAAAGAAGTCCTTTAGCACCGGTGTCTAATGCACAAGGCATCAACCGATGGCGCACCAAAACCAAGCCGTATTCAGAAGATCAGTCCTTTAAGACAGTGTAGTGTTTAACACGATAGACAGTCAATCGAGAGGTCGGGGGTTCAAATCCCTGCCAGGGAAGAAAATTTGTGTTTCTGCTCCACCAGCACCCCCTAGCCAACTCCGCTATAATGAGTACACTGATCGTACACTGGTGGGAAGATGCGACGCTGAGAGAGAGGATTGGACACACGCCCTCATATTATACTGAGGCTAGGACCACTTTAACTTATTGTGCAAATATAATACTTAAAAGAGGTGTGTAATTATGTCGACTTCATTTCATCGTTCCTATACGGCACAATGCAACTATCAAAACAACACATGGTCACTCTAGTAACGCGGGATTGGTTAGTTGCTAGTTAACTTAAACGACAGCGTCATAGCAACGAATACTTTGCGAGTATTATACCCGTTAATGCAGATGCTGAATATATTGCGCATGAAAAGAACGTTTTAAAGGTGTCTTACGATACAGTCGCATTAGTAATTGTTCAGCGACATCTCACGGCTTTCACAGTCGTTGACATCGTTCTTACCTTACGAGAGTAATGGTAGTTTCATGATTTATACACCGTCCAAATTAAACTAAGTTGCGGGAACGACCTTATTTCCGGTGCTCACTCAAAAAAAATCAATAGTTAGATACGAGGACGGTATGGTTCAAGGTTAAGCTAAAAAAACAAAACAAATTGAAGCTACAAGTAATGATCTAAGAAAGAAGATTTTGGAATAACATTCGATAGGACTTCTACCTCTTTATGAAAACCTTAACATAATTCTTAGAATAAACTTTATAAACCGTGTCCAAAATAAACGTATTTTTAATGGCGGATACTATTTATAGCGCCGCTTGAAAGCGTTTTAAAACTGTCTCACGAGACCATTACATTATAACGGATTTCAAGATGGTTGACGTCGACTTTACCTTCTCGAGATTTCAACAGCGCCCGATGTAAGCTATGAAGCGGGAACGACCATAATATACAGGAGTTTAGTCAAAAAAATTCGGTAGGCGGGTACAAAAGGTAAGAATCGGGTCAAGACCTCAGGCCAGAAGTGCCTGAAAACACTTGAAACCACAGAACAAAGTGTTATTAAATCCAACTCATGAGCTTATTTACAGGCGCTCAGTCAAAGCAAATTCGATAGGCAGGTAAGGTGATCAGGTGATAGGCAGACTCAAGTCTGATTAACTGCGAGAAAGCGATTCGAAGTAAACGGTGTTAAACTGCATGCTGCGTTGGGTTATCAGAGCCTTTCAAGGCAATTTAACCTTATGAGCATTACGAACCAGTAAAGACCTTCGCTTGGATGATCAATCAAAAGTTTAACGACATCTTATGGCAACAAAGGCCGTTGACGTCGATAAAAATTATTTTGGTTCATTATGGCGCTTAATGTAGCGATAGTTGGTTAGTTAGTTACTTTTAAAGACATTGTTTCACAACGTAGCTGATAAGGGTCGCCCTCCTTCTTTCCCTATGCTTGGTACGGGCACAACCAGAATACGAGTATTAATAGATTAATTTCAGAAAATATTATTAATTGGATTGGATCCAGAGTTTACCGCCATCTCTCATTATTTTATTAATTAAATCGATTTCGCTTTCTTTATAGCATCGGTTAAGAATGTTTAAAAGGTGTATAACGAGACCAAAGCATCATCCATTGTTCAGCACATCTTACGGCTGTCAGTACCGTTGACGTCAACCCTACCTTACCAGACTTATACAGCGCCTTAATAAATTCGGTTGCGGGGGTCGACCTTATTCTGTCGAGGTCATCGGTCCTTCTTGTTATAAGCTATCGTTCAACTCTGGATCCATCCATCTAAACCGATTCGTTAGAGCGCTCTCCTTTCTACGCGAAAGCTACGGGTTCGAACCTCCACCTTTGAGGCGGTAACTAGGGGTCATAAGCTAGTCCTTCACTCATTATCGCTCAGCTATAATAGTGGCGCTTAATAAATACCACAACTACTTCGACTGCTACCGAAAAACAGTTTATCACTACTACCACTGGTACTACTTGGTGAGGTACTGCGGCCGATTGGTTAGAGCACTCGCCTTGTAGCGCGGAGAATACGGGTTCGAACCTCGTCCCATTAGGCGGTTACAATTCCGTCATTCAGCGCCATCGATTGATGCTTGGTCATTATACAGAAGCGGTTAGTCAATGGACAAATATATTTTGATTATCCATCGTGCGCCAGTCCCAAAGTGCCTCTAAGCAACAGATAATACGTTGCTCCCCTTAGACACCTTTATCACACATTCTTCCGACGGTATAAATAAAGCCAAAGCGTTAGATCGCTTCAGTCAGTTTGATAACCCATTGCCTTCGGACCAGAGCTGTAATATGCCAAAAAATAATCTTTGTCGGCGGCAACGGCCTATGTTGTCATAAGCTGCCGTTAAACTGAGGATCCAAATCCAATCGCTTGAGTGACCTCTAACTATCGGTGGTTCGAGAGTTTAACGACATCCTATGGTAACAAAGGATGTTGACGTCCACAGAAATTACTTTGAACAGTTCTCACATTTCGTACGTCACAATACAGCTCATATTGTATTTTAATATAATTGGCGATTGGTTGGTTAGTTGCTGTTTAACGATACTTTTTCATAGGAAAGATGATGAACGTCGCCCTCCTCCTTTCTCTTGTGGTAGTGCCAGTCCCAAGCCAGGAGTAATTAGGTTGTTTGCAACAGAAGTGTGGCATAACATCACTCTTGAAAGCGGCGTGTAATATTATTCTGAGCAGCTCTCACAGTTTATTTGACATAATTCAATACGACGTCGTTGACATGAAATCAAATAATAATTATACCAAACAATCGCAGTCGCAGAATTTATATCGTCAGTTGAGAGCGTTTAATAGGTGTCTAACGAAACCAAAAGATCACCTATTGTTCAGCGACATCTCACGGCTTTCAAAGCCGTTTACGTCTCCTTACCTCACAATATTTATACAGCGCCCTTGTAGTTTGGCAACGGGATCGACTTTTTCACAGGCGCTCAGTCAAAACAAAAGCGATAGGCGGTTAATAATTATATGTTCATGATCGAATGGTGGGGGCCGAAATGGGGCAGCAAGCGTCTCAAAAAGCCTCTGCTGCTCAATTGCCCACCACGCCACCTTCTCGTGGTACCCCTGTTGGAAACAAAGTGCGTGGTGGACGACCGAGTCCTCGCCGGGATATGCGAGTACCCAGAGAAGAAACTTCTGAAGGACGGATGATGGAACTCGTCAACGCAAGAGCGAGATGGTGTCTCGAGAAAAACACCGAGAGGAAGGACTTGGGAGACCACCTCTCTATATATCCCAAGTATATAGAAGATGAAGCCACTAGAGAAAAAAGCCAACGACGTCAACGATTCAACCTGGATACCGGGAAGAGTCGCGTCCGGCAGGGGAGGGGGTGGGGCCTCCTCGGTCGTCAACCAGCGAAACCCCTGCAAAATCAACATGAAGAAAGATCAGAAAAACAAGATACAAATAGGGACATGGAATGTCCGCACAATGCTAAGACCCGGGAAGCTTGCAAACGTCATAGGGGAGATGAAAAGATCAAAATTGAATGTTATGGGGCTGGCGGAGACAAGATGGAAGGAGGAGGGAGACTTTAATAGTGATGGAATAAGAATCATACACACAGGAGGAGAAAACAACCAAAACGGTGTAGCTGTTCTGGTAGAAGAGAAGATTGCCAGGTCCATAATAAAGATTGAAAGATATGGAAGCAGGATGATTGAGGTCAAAATAAAGGCAGAACCAGTAGATATAGTAATAATACAGATATACATGCCAACAACAACGCACAAAGATGAAGAAGTAGACGATATGTATGAGAGATTGGAGGAAATACTGGATAGAACCAAGGGAACAGATTATGTAGTCATAATGGGAGACTGGAACGCAGTAGTGGGAGAAGGAGCGGAGGGAAAATGCATTGGAAAGTATGGTCTGGGGAAGAGAAATAGCAGAGGCGAAAAACTAGCGGAGTTCTGTGAGAGAAGAGAACTAATACTGACAAACACCTGGTTTCAGCACGAGAAGAGACGTAGGTACACGTGGAAATCCCCGGGAGATATGGCAAGATATCAGCTGGACTACATAATGGTAAGACACAGATACAGAAACAGTGTCAAGAATGCAAGAGCAATGCCGGGAGCAGACGCAGACACAGATCACAACTTGATCATCATGAAGGCCCAGATAAAACTGAAATTCATCAAGAGGAAAAAGAAGATAAGACAGAGATGGAATAAAAAGAACCTGAAAGAAAAGAGCAACGAACTGGGAAAGAAAATAGAAGAAAATCTAAGAGAATACGAAGGAAAATCCATAGAAGAGAGATGGAAAAGACTGAAAGACAATATCATACAGAGCGCCAATGACATCGTCGGAGCAGAAGAGAGAGTACCTGCTAGGAAACCGTGGGTAACAAGAGAAATGATAGAAGAGATGGAGGAAAGGAGGAAATGGAAACACCAAAGCACCGAAAAAGCAAGACAAGAATATAGAAGATTAAACAACAAACTGAGAAGAACAACAGAAGAGGCAAGGGAAAAATGGTGGGACGAGAAATGTCAAGAGTTAGAAGACTTACAGCAACAGGGAAGATATGACAAAGTGTACGAAAAGGTGAAACAGATATCTAGGAAACCGGGAAAAGGAGGAGGAGGAATAGAGGTTAGCGACAAACAAGGTAGACTCCTAAATGAAACAATTGAAGTTAAGAACCGATGGAAGGAGTACGTGGAGGAACTCTACAGAAGTGAAGAGGGAGAATTGCATGACAATCAGGGACTGGAGAAGGAAGAGGAGACTCGAGGGAGAGAGGATGATATTGGCCCAGAGGTGCTGGGAGAGGAGGTAAGAGCGGCCATAAAGGAACTGAAAAACAACAAAGCAGAGGGAATAGACAACATACCAGCAGAGATGCTCAAAAGTCTGGAGGATGGTGCCATGAAAGAACTAATAAGGATATGCCAAGATATATACACAACGGGAGAATGGCCAGAGGACTTCCTGCAATCCATAATAATACCAATTAAAAAGAAACCAAATGCAACAGCATGCGAGGATTACAGGACCATTAGCCTCCTCACCCATGCGTCAAAAGTCATGATAGGAATACTAGCAAAGAGAGTGCAAGCAAAGACAGAGGCAATTGAGGGGCTGGGAGATGATCAATTTGGTTTTAGAAAAGGCATGGGAACTAGGGATGCGATCGGAACACTAAGAGTACTAACAGAGAGGAGCTGCCAGAATGGTCAGGATGTATTATTATGCTTTGTGGATTATGAAAAAGCATTTGATAGAGTTGACTGGAGAAGGCTACTACATGCATTGAGGCGGATGGGAATAGATTGGAGAGACAGAAGATTAATAGGAAACTTTTACATGGGACAAAAGATGCGAATAAGAATAGATGGAGAGTACTCGAAACCAGGAAACGTTGGAAGAGGTGTGAGACAAGGATGTCCACTGTCACCATTACTATTTAACATCTATATAGAAGAGCTTGTCAGAGAGGCAGTAGAGGAGATGGAGGAGGGGATAAAGGTTGGTGGAAAATGGATAAAGGCATTAAGGTTTGCAGATGATCAGGCAATGTTGGCGAGAAACCAGAAAGGACTGCAAGCAATGATGGATAGGCTAAACACAACATCAACCGAATACGGGATGAAGATTAACATCAAAAAGACAAAGGTATTGAAGATAAGTAAAGGAAAGGAAACTGTAGTCAGAAGAATACACATTGGAGGAAAACAGATAGAGCAAGTCAAAGAATTCTGCTACCTAGGGAGTATGATTACGACAGATGCCAAATGCCACAGAGAAATTAAAAGAAGGATAGCAATAGGAAAGGAGGCATTCTCAAACAGAAGAGAATTACTGAGAGGAAAACTAAACAGGAATCTAAAGATAAGAATGATAAAGACACTAGTATGGAGCGTGGTGCTGTATGGATCGGAGACATGGACAATGAGAAAAGCGGATATAAAAAGACTGGAAGCTTTCGAAATGTGGACATGGAGAAGAATGGAAAAAATCAGATGGACAGAACATATAACAAATGAAGAAGTGTTGGGAATAATTGGAGAAGAAAGAGTCCTTATACGCACAATAAGAGACAGGCAAAGGAAATGGATCGGACACACGCTGAGAGGAGACTCACTACTAAGAACGGTCATCGAAGGAAAAATGAAGGGGAGGAAGACAAGAGGAAGACCAAGACAGATGATGCTGGATTGGATGATGACAAACGGCTACAGGAAACTGAAAGAAGAGGCCCAACAACGAGAGAAGTGGCGACGTCGGACATTTGAACCTGCCTAACAGGCAGAGAGAACCACAAGAAGAAGAAGAAGATCGAATGGTCAGGCAGACAGACAGGCAGACTGCTGCGGTGGATGGTGTCTAGGTTTGGACCGTCAAGTTGGGTAGGGGAAGACGAGAAATCAGAGTTGAGGTATTGAAGTAGACTGACTGCCTGTCTCCCTGCCTACGTGTTTGCCTATTTGGTTGCTTCCGTCCCTGTATGTCTTCCTTTCTGTCTGATTCTCTGCCTGTCTGACTGTCTATGTGTCCGCTTCCGTTCCCGTATATCCGTCTGTCTATCTGCCTATCTCAGGCTGTATGTCAGCGGAGAGATTCCACGATGTTGCTCTAAAGGGAGAAATGAGGACTCTGATGCTTCCCGTCATTATATTGATTCTTTACTCTGAAACCATTCATGGATCCGGTCTAAATATTCTACATGTATCTTAAAAACATTCGAGAACAATTCTGAATCTATTTCAAATGCCATTCAAGAATCAACTCAAACTCAACCCTCTCTACATTCAAACTCCATCCTAAAATTATTATTTGAAAGTTTCACTACTACTATTACTTTTAGTATTACGCATCTATTAAACGCCAACAATCCAATAGCTGATTGTACCTCTGGTAGGCAGTTTTCTATTTTTCATCATTACTTTGTGGCCGCTATGGGCCGTTGACGTCGAATCTACACTATACGGCGCTTTTATCGTAGGCTCTAGCAATTATTTATTATTTAACCACAGTTTAACGTCGACTTATGACATCAAAGGCCGTTGACGACAATACGGAAAATATGCAATACAATCAGAACCATAAACTTATAGCATCCGAACGACACCATTAAAGGTGTCAAACGGAGCTTTACAATTTCACTAATATTCAATATTTTTGCAACATAAAGTAGTTCATAATCTAGCAATTATTAGACGTGTTAGCTTTATTTATAGCGTCATAAAATAGCGTTTAAAAGGTGTCTTAGACGACCACTATTATCACTATTAAATTGTTTAGCGACATCATTATACTGATTAGCATTTTTTATGATTTCCATGTTTGTTTTTATGCTTACTTGGCGGCTTCTCCAAAGGTTTCCAAATGCTGCCAATGCCCCCACTGCTTTCGCTATCCTTCTTGCTATCTCCTTTCCGCAATTATTCTCCCATGTTAGCATGCAGGCTTCCCAGATATACAAATTCCTCCACGTGTTCCAGATCTTCACCGTTGACCTCGATTGGTGTTGTGTTCGTTTTTTCTGCAAAGGTTATTGTTTTCGTTTTGCTGTGATTGATTTTTAGGCCTACCATCTCTCCTTCCCTGCCTAGGGTGTTTAAGTTTTCTTGTATATTACGGATGTCTTCTTCGATCAGATCTATGTCATCTGCGAATGCAAGGTTATTGATGAGAGTTCCGTATATACTTACTACAGTAATGTCAATTGGCAATTTCCAATTATTTTTGCTCATTATATAAAATTTGCCAATTTATACTTACTGCAGTAATGTCAATTGGCGAATTTTATATAACGAGCAAAAATAATTGGAAATTTGGCTGATTATTTCTTTGAAACATTGTGACATAGTAATAGTATAAATTAAAATCAAGTTAGTAATAGAAAATATAAATTTATGGAAATATATTCAATTACTCATAAATGAAATAATAAAAAAAACAGGAACAAATACGCAAGCATTTCAGCACTTAATGAACATTTGAACTAAATCAGAACTCTCCTTCTTCTGACTTTTAAAGCCGCGAACTTGTGAATCACTAAATCAAAATCAATGCCCTTCGCAAACTCACTTTCAATTCATGATATCGCAAAGAATGTAAAAGCCTTGACTGTCCCATGGTTGATCACATATAGTTCTTTATAAGTTTTAGTTTTGAAAAGCTTCTCTTACATGAAGCTACAGACACACATATCGTCAGAAAATAATTTTAGCCTTAGTGAAAGGGTTGGTCAGACTCTATTGACAGCTACGAATGTCAAACCGTCTAATAAGGCCCTACCTTTGGCTTCTTCCAGATTAATCTCTGCTAAATATGTCCCAGTTTCTGCCTGTATGCGTGATGCTTTGCACTGGCTTCCTCCCTCGAAACACATAGGCTATCCTATACGATAACAGCACTTGTCTGGCGGTGTCTCACTGGTAGTGCTCCGTCCTACTTATCTGATCTCTGTCGCCCGGTTTCCGACTTAGCCGCCCGTCGAGTTCTGAGCTGTTCGGCTAAGAAGAGCTATTGGTTCCTCGGGCCCGCTCCTCGGTCAGACAGCGTCGAGCCTTCAAAGTTGTTGGCCCCTTCACTTGGAATGGGCTTCCGTTTGCGTTACGCTTACTTCTCCTGAATAATTTGCCTGCTTTCTACCAATTGCTGAAGTCATTTCTATTTGGACGTGCCTGGACTGGGATAGCCTCTGAGAAGGCTTCTTGAAGAGGAGCTATATAAATTTCCAGAAAGAATGAATGAGGATATGGCAATGACCGAGAGTCTCTTTCATGCATACGTAATTTTACGATAGCTGTGTCACAGCATAAATTATCAGCGTCGCACTCCTCTTTGATTCCAGCCTTCGGATTGGCACCAACAGGTGGCAGTTTTTTCCGTTTTTTATCGTCATTATTGGCCGCCAACGACCGTTAACGTCGACCTTTCCGACGAGTATGATAAAAACCCTCCAGGATTCTACCGATTAAACAAAATTTTATAGCATTCTATGAATACGTGTTAAAGGTGTCTAAGAGGAGCACTGTGTGATCTATAATTGTCTAACGACACCATGTGGTCGCCGTATCCCGAGCCTCCATAGTCCGTCCACTGCCTCTCCCTAACTGTGCGTCGTCATGAACGCCCAGTCGCTGAACCCTTCGGCGGACAGGCGATACATTAATGGCGAAAAATTACTTAACTCAGCGGTTCTCAACCTGTGGGTCGCGACCCCCACGGGGGTCGCCTTATGAATTCCAAGGGGTCGCCTGGGACCTTCAGAAATTTGTAAAAAAAGTTGTCAACGTAGTCTCTTAATATTTAATATAATGTAAATATGATTACTACAATAACTACTAGGCCTACACTACAGCGACCTAAAATTAATTTTTACTTAGCAGCTAATTTAATTTAATTTTTGCCATATTAGTTTTGAAATGTACATTATAAGTTAACTTTTACTTCAGCCGGTTTGCTACGAAACTGTGCTGTCAGCTGCGGCTATAATTAATAAAGAACGCTAGAAAAGTTTAGGCCTATGAAATTGGAGGCCGCCTATAATGAATCAGAGGGAGAAGAGTGTCAAGAAAAGAAAATATAGTAAATATAGTTTAAAGTATAGTTGATTTCCATAGTTGCAGAAGGAATTGAGAAACCACAATGTGTTATTTGTAATGGCATTCTGTCGGGCGAATCGAAGCCCAACACACTGAAACGCCATTTTTTTAGACTAAACATCCTAACTTCGCCAGGATGCCCAGTAGGTCTAGTTAAAGAACAAAGTTAATGATGTCGAGAAAGGCAGACTTGATACTGGGGCAAGTACAAACAGCAAAACGCGGCAGTTGTTGAAGTGTCATAGCCTGTTCAGAATCGCAAAAGCCAAGGAACCTCACACAATTACCGAGGACGAGTTGTTGCCACAGCAACCAAAGACATTGGAGATGAAAAGGCCTATGTTAAAAATTAGAATTCAATTTCCTTGTCTAACGACACCGTCAGCAGAAGAATGGATGACATGTCTGCTGATATTATTACCAATAAAAATTACAAATTTGCCTGTTAATTATTGTTTGATCAGAGAAAAAATCTGGTCCACTTGAATAATTATTCAGCTTAGGTCTACAGCTCGACGATTCCACAGATGTTGCAAACATACATGATAGTAAGCTACATAGTAAAATACACAATAAAATATGAAACTTCAAGTAAACATTTCACTTACTTAATTTTACTTTTAAAATTGTCAAAATGATTAGTTAAAAAAAATTACAAATTCTCTGGTTAATTATTGTTTCATCGCGCACCGATCAATATTATTGTTGGGGGTCGCCGCAACTTTGGAAATGTTATCAAGGGGTCGCAGCACTAAAAAGGTTGAGAACCGCTGCTATAGAGGGAATGTGGGGCTACATTTCTGTGGTCACTGAGTTGACCTGAGACAACCGGAAGTGCTCAAAATAAATAATAATACGCGTAATATGCGTGAAAATGGCTGAATGGAAGCACTCCCCCTTAGTTTTTGTCTGTAGCGTATTCATTTGTCTGTCTGGAAGAGAAACAGATACCATTCTTTAGAGGGAATGTAGGGCTTCATTTGCATACCAACATATTTGTCTTTTGAATAGCGGAAGTGATCAAAATAAATAATAATAAGCGTAATCTGTGTGAAAATGGCTGAATACAGCATTACAACGTAAACCGATATATATATGTACAATACAATACAATACAATACAATTAGACATTTATAACGCGCTTTAACAAGACAAGTCTTGCACAAGAGCGCGTTGCGCTGTGTACTTAGTCATAGTGTAATGAGAATAGATAAGTTTTTAATTTTGATTTAAATTGAGTAGCAGATGAACATTGACGGATTGTAGCTGGAAGACTGTTCCATTCCCTAGGTCCCGAGACAGCAAAAGAACGATTTCCAAACTTCCTCTTGGTGCGAAGAACGGTAAAGTCTCCTCGCGTGGCTGATCTGAGTCCTTTAGGATTTGAAGCAGAGCATGGTACGACCATGGACGTCATATATGAAGGGGAGGTTCCAGAATGGATATGATACATGAGGAGGGAGATTTTGAAAGCGATACGGGCGCGAATGGGAAGCCAGTGTAGTTGTTGAAGAGATTGTGTGATGTGATCTCTAGGGCCAAGACCTTTTATTAGGCGAGCAGCGGTGTGCAGAACAGATGTGAGGGGTTGAAGTGTCGACGTTGGGAGGCCAGATAGGACGGAATTGCAGTAATCGATGCGAGAGATGACAAGGGCTTGTGTGAGAATACGGAGGCAGGTTTCATCCAGGCAACGCTTCACTTGTCTGATTCGGCGAATGTGGAAATAGCAGGCTCTGGCAATGGCAGAAATGTGTTGAGTCATGTTTAGTTTGCAGTCTAACAATACTCCAAGATCGTATGGATATATATTAGCGTGGTCCAAAAACACTAAGTTTCTCAGAGTTGCGCTCCACAACCCTCCTTTTGTTCTATGGCTGCCCACTATTACCTCTACCAAATTTGAGAGAGATTGATGAGTATTTAGAGGTCGCTCAAGGTCATGGTATTTTCACCATATTAAGCATGAAATCGGTAATCTGCACTAAGAACAGAAAACAGAATTTAAGTTGAATTAAAACATTTAGTGCAGCAATGAAAATGAGAAAACGTTCAAAAATGTTCAATTTTGCTATGGAAACACTGGAACTTTTCTTGAGTAACACATTCTATGTCCTCTGTCATCTTCATGAGCGTGGCCTTAGAGCAGGACGGGTAGGTGTTCCTGTAGCGTTTTACGAGCTGAAGAAGGAACTGCTGCTCTTCATTCTTTGTCAACGATTAATTCTACTGCTGCATCAAACCAATGGCTCTCCCAGCAGAGTCGTTCATAACTGTCATGACTGTCATGCCTGAAAGAGGTCCTGGTGGGAGTGATCATTGCATCCTTAGGATCCTTAACCAGGAAGCCTCGGACCTTCTCTTTTCCATTCAAGTTCAGAATGTCAACGATGACAGTATTTCTCTCTCTGACGGAAGATGCAAGTCCAAGGGCGCTGATGGGTTCAGGAGGATGGTCGAGGCACTTCACATAATTGATGGACTGTGGAAGGTGGAGGTTTGTCACCATCAGTGTTTTCACATCCACTCCAATTCTGTCGTCAAACAAGGACGTGCTGACGAAAATTTCTTAAATGTACCAGATATGCCTACCGAATGCGGTCGAGGCAACCTTTGCCACTCTCATATTTTGATATTTACTGAGCTCCTCCAGCAGCAGTAGATCGTTGAGTGGTGCTCTTATAGGCAGAGGAGCTTCATGCCAGAACCGAAAATAGACAAGGCTCATAAACAGTGCCAGCTCCATTACACTGTGCTTCTCTTTGGCAGTTGGAGAGAACAGCTGCTGGAAAAGAAATATTTTAATGCTAAAGATAGCTTTCACCATCAAACGTGCATGATGGAATGCTCCTGGTGCCTGAAAGGAAACTCTTGCTCCTTTGCACCACCCTGGAAGATCAAACTGAGTTTTCAGAATTCCTTAAGTCTTCTCTCTGTTGTGACTCTTCAAGAGCTGCATGCCTAGAAGAAGTTCACCATTTCTTCTCGAAGAGCAGAAGTGTGTGCATCAAAGATGTCGTCGGAAGCCGTTTCATTTGTTGCCTGGTCAATGTGTGGCCAGCATTGCTGGAACCTGCTGAGCATAGTAATGGCAAACTCTCCAGGAGGAGCCGAAAACAGCAAGTGGAAGTTCCATGACATGATGGTGGTAAGTCATCCAGGTTAATTCTTGCTAAATTTAAATTCTCCATAAAAGTGCAGGCATCAATCTTCAGGTGAGTATTGCTGGCAGTGATGTCATAGTCTATGACTCATAGACTATATACCACGAACTAGACTATATACCACGAACTACACTATATACCACGAACTAGACTCCGAAGTCCGAAGACCCCAGTCATCCAGAGTCCTCAGGCAGGCTTCAGCTTGTTCGTTACCAGTTATGCAGCTAATTTTTGGAACTCCCAGTATATATCTCATCTCCGTCACCTATGACTAGTATACTGCAAGTCTGTCACCTGCTCCTCGTGGTTCTTGTAGCATGATCGTCGGATGGAACCTTTGTTGGAAGATGGGACCCAGACAGTTTTTTCTGTGCCCTTCTCTATAAGCCAAACTTCAGCACTGCTTCTTGTCTTTGCCATTAGTGTGTTTATGAGCTATGTCAAAAACTCTACAGTCAACTCTCTTCAATTCCTAAAATTCACCAATTTACTAATAAATCTGACTAAGTACAAAAGTTTAGAGTTCTTAAAAGCAATTTTAAAAATTCCAACATTTGCATGCTACATCAAAGGATAGTTAATAATGTTAGATTGATATTTCTAAACTTCAGTCTAAAACAACAGTTCAAAATAAAGTAGCAAGTGGTTCTAATAATATTTGTTTGAGTAGATAACAGTCACTAACTTTCACTATGCAATGGTATTATCAAGAGAATGTTTGGCGACCTTGAGCGACCTCTAAAACTGCTCCAATCTGCTTCAGATTTGGTCCACATCTTACTTAGGAGAGGTAGAACAGATTTAAACATGTGGAGCAAAGTTCTGCTAAAGATGAAATTTTACCATTGTGTCGTGGACCACCCTAATATATATGTATGGATGTACATTTATGCTATATAAACATGTGTAGGGATGATTGTGTGTATCTTTTATACATAGATTAGTTTCAAAAACACACATAATCTTATATTTGTTTATCCAAAAAGTACAAAATGTACGCAATAATATACAATATTGCTAATTAATGGGTTCCGTTGTTAAAAGTGATGTAATTTCGAGGTGCATTCAAATAATGTACAACTAAATATACCATTCTGTGCAGAAATGAATGCTGAATTCATTGCTATATTACAAGTTATGATATGTAAAACCAAACACGAAATAAACAAACACGTAAACCACCCCCTTGGTAGCCGGTGTTACAAAAAAGCTTGGTAGCCCTAGGGTTAAAGACACAATCGCATTTTCCATTGTATAAGAAATTTTATGGTTTTCTCGACCGGTAACGTTGATCTTGACGTACCAGAATAGTGAATGGATACATTTGTTGTAATCGTAATCTCTTGACTTCTACAGCGCCCGAGAAAGTTAAATTCAGGGAACGAACTTAGACACAGGCTGAGGCTCTCAATGAAAACAGGCAAACTGACTGAGACAGTCATGCGACTGTAAGTAAACATTTATTCATGTAGTATTAAAGAGTTTTTAGGACTATTGTGTGGCGTAATGAGGGGCCATTGACATCCACCTTATGTAACGAGAGCACAGGGAGGGGATCGGGCGATTGGATTAACAAGGTTTCGGAAATAAAACTAATGAACTATCATTAAGGGTTAAAAGAGATCTTTTGGCATCAAAGCCAGTTCTCATTCTTTGATCAATTAGTCCTAAAGGTCATTTGGGATTAAGCGCTGTTGACGAATATATAGCATTGGCTATTAGCGTTTCAAAGGTGTCTAACCAGACATTAACTTTATCCAGTGTTTTTCGACATTTTATGCAAATTACGGCATTCAAGGCCATTGTCGTCGAACTTATCTATCTACATGTAGAATGAACGACGTGATATGGCGATTTGGTTTAAAAGGTTTAATTTGATTACTGGATTAACATTATGAGTCTTTTCTAAGTAACAACTAATTTGTTAATAATTGTTTAAATAATTTTTCAAATAAATATTCATTACTGTAGCTAATTTTTAAAAATAGATTTTCGACCAAATAACATCGTATTATGACTAATCTGTCAAAAGCAACAAATTGGACTGATATGAGTTATACTTCCAGCTAGATTTTATTACATCAATGTTTACTATATATTAGATTTAGATCACTTTGATTACTTTCGATGATCGTTGAAGAATAGATTAGATGATTATGTCACAGGGTGATTAGATTAGATCGCTTATATCCGCGTAGTTCCCACTCACATACCTTTTGTCCCATTCCGTATCTCCAGCCTCCACAGTCCGTCCGCTGCCTCTCCCCAACTGCACGTCATCATGAACGCCCAGTCGATGAACCCTTCGGCGGACATGTCCCGTGACCTTCGACAGAGCAGGATCGAGCGCTTCCCATCGGGCGATATGAGGACGATGTCGATGTCCCCACGACGCAAGGACAACAGAACAACGATCGCTTGGACGTGTTCGAGGTAGAGGCGCTATTTTCATTATGGATGTATGTAGTTATGCATGCATGTATGTATGTATGTATGTATGTATGTATGTATGTATGTATGTATGTATGTATGTATGTATGTATGTATGTATGTATGTATGTATGTATGTATGTATGTATGTATGTATGTATGTATGTATGTATGTATGTATGTATGTATGTATGTATGTATGTATGTATGTGTGTGTGTGTGTGTGTGTGTGTATGTATGTATGTATGTATGTATGTATGTATGTATGTATGTATGTATGTATGTATGTATGTATGTATGTATGTATGTATGCATGCATGCATGCATGCATGCATGCATGCATGCATGCATGCATGTATGTATGTATGTATGTATGTATGTATGTATGTATGTATGTATGTATGTATGTATGTATGTATGTATGTATGTATTGTATGTATGTATGTATGTATGTATCTATATATATAATCCAAAGTCTCTTTTTTCTGTCCTTCCTTATGTTTGTGTCCGTCTCGCTAAAGGCTCCGAAACGGAACGCTTTAGCGATTTACAAAATTTTTCAAAACATTATTACGCCACGTCTTGATGAACGCGACTATTTTCAGCTCGCAATTTTATTTAAACGCCGATATATGGACATTTTAAATTATCAACTGCTTCGACGAGGCTATCTTATAATAGCATGGCCATTTGTCCACGTCACGCGGCTAAATATGCAATCTTAAATTACGTCACGCCTGCTAATTATGCAATCTTACGTCACACAGGCTAACGGCAGACTGAACTTCCTCTATTATTTAACAAATAATACGCCTATTATAATTTAGAGATAACCCGTGTAGTACGGGGAATAAATAATACGCCTATTTAAGGTTGAGATAACCCGTGTAGTACGGGGAACAAATAATACGCCTATTTAAGGTAGAGATAACCCGTGTAGTACGGGGAACAAATAATATTGCCTATATATAAATTTGCTTTTGCCCGTGCAGTACACGGGCAAAGCAACAATGTTCACCTCTAAATATCGTTTCCATTCAGATATATGGACATTTTTAAATATTTGAAGCCCATCAGCAAATATAGTAAGTAAGTAGCCTTTATTTGCAGCCGTTAAAATTACGCCTGGGCAAAACCCGGGCGAACGCCGGGTAAAAAATGCTAGTGTATGTATATGACTCTGTATGAGTGTATGTATGTATTTGATAGGTGTGTTTATGTATGCGTGTAGTTATGTATATCCAATGTCTTCGAATAAAAAAATCTGCAGTTAAGAAATTTATTCAGCGCTTCTTAAGAAACTCGCAAAGATAACGACTCTCTTATCCGCATAAATCTTTAAATGCATGCAGTCGACTCGAACGGCTAAGGAAGTCGCTCGATGGCTTTAAATCATCGATACTCCTATTTCCTTTAGACACCTTTATTTCGCCTTCCATTGAACCTATAAATACTTTAGTTGCGTATGTTTTTAACTGTCAGTCAATGCAACTGCAGGGGTAGAATGTAACATGTGGTCGACGACCCTAGAAAATACAACTAAATAATGGATGCTATACTCTTCCCAGCAACGGAATTTTTTGGGCGTGCTTAAAAGGTATCGACCTCCATTATACATTGTGTGGAATGCAATATGGTGTAGTGGTCAACGTGCTGGAAAATCAACCAGAAGGTCGGGGGCTTAAAACCACTGTTTTGTAACTGTTCTTAAAAGCTTTAAAATCGCTCATAATTACTTTATAATAATGGAGTGGCCTTAAAAATTACTTTATGAAATATAAATCTCTGTCATCCTATGATTGATATTCATTCTACCATTATCGTGTCCGAGTATAATTATTGTGGTTGACGTTAACGGCTCAGGAGGTCGCTAGATGTCGCCAAACGATGGACAATTTAGTGGTCTGTTTAGACACCTTTAAAGCGCATATCGATGGAACTTATTACCTCGTCAGTTACTTTTATTGTCACGTGAACAACCTGATCTATACTAGTTTATTCTTCGATGTCAGAAACACAATGTCATATGAAACTTCGTGAGTTTCTTGTAAGGCGCTATATAAATGGCCATATACATATATACAACTTCGCCACTACACAACCTGTTGTAGTGCCAGTCCCAAGCCTGGATAAATAAGGAGGGCTACGCTAATCATCTTTGCACTGACAGTGTCGTTAAGCAGCAACAAACCAACCAACCATTAGGGTCCCATCGAATTTCAACGGTTATGTTGGAAAGGCAAGAACATTCGTTATACGTTGTATTTGGTGCGCTCTGGCGCAGTAGTAAGAGTGCTGGACTGTCAATCAAGAGGTCATGGGTTCATATCATCGCCATGATAGAAATTTCATTCGAAATGTGCGCTCCACTTGCACCTCAAGTCAGCGCAGCTGTAGTGAGCACATTCTCACTAGGGAGATCAAATGAGCAAATCATTTTTAACTCCAATACGTAATTCTTTGCATTGGTTTCCTGTTTCGCAATGATTTGTGTGAAATTGGGGTTCATAGCATATTAAAGATTGATCTCTGTCCAACCAGTGGCGTCTACCAATGGGGGGGTTGGAGACCGATCTCCATCCAACTTCAAAAGTGGGGGGTTTGAGCGATTTTGGCCGAAAGTGGGGGGTTTCATTTTTTCATGATATATCTTTTCTCCTGTATGATTGTGATAATATTAACCCACATTAAA
>JACEVL010001957.1:0-23756 GCA_020284085.1 Aporrectodea caliginosa
TAGATTTGCTTCAGGAATAAAATAGTTCGGACAGTATCTCCTCTTTAACCATTCTGAAAGATTTCTTAGCAACTCATAGCAAATTGCAATTACAGAAAGGGAATTCCACCACTCCGGTGGCATATTTTCACAAGTCCACAACATCAACGTCTTTAAATGATACGGACAGAGAACCTCATCCTCCTTTGGACAATCCTTTTGTATCAATTCCTTCTTTGCGAAGAATCTCAGCAAATGATATACAATCTGTTGGATTTGAGTCAAACTCTGAAGTAAAATTACTTCCGCAAATGAAAATGACAATCTCCACTGGTTTTTATCTTCTCTGCAAGAACGATGCTGAACGTATACAACATGACAACCATTTCGTACAACTTCGGAGATTGTATCCATTGTCGGCCATCCGTATTTTCTTAGTCGAGTAGGCCAATTTTTGGCTTCTATAGGCCACTGAGGGCAATATATGGCTCTGACAACATCATTTCCCAAAGTTAGGTTTGAATCTGTTTGAGACCTATATGCTGGACCGCAAACTATGCTCGGCAATGGGACTCCATTCAATACTAAGTCTTGATTGAAATTTACAAACAAAATATTTAATTCAGAAGCCAAATCCAGCCACAGGTATTCACCTGAATGAGCTGTACGGTTAACTTGGTATTTTTTGCATTTCCAGTCATAGTTCATTTCACACAAAGTTCGTAGTCGAACAAAACCTGGATATCTATGATATGGTTCAATCTTGAAGAATACGATGCTATCTGATAGGCCACTGATATCACTTGGTAACACTGGAGAGTCGCCAGTGAAGGCAAGATACTCAGTGCCGCATAATAACGCATCATGGTCGCCGATGCATGGATTCAGCGGTAGAATATAGAACTCCTTACTGCTGCCACAAAAAATCGTATATTCTTTTCGTCCAAGCCACTGTGACATGACTAAGTCATGCATGCAATCAGACACAGTAGAAAACGAATGAGGAAGTAATTGGCATGTGCTAACGATGAACACGGAAGCCCTTTCTTCACTCCATTTAACCGCAAGGTCCTTCATCTAAAATCCACCGCCGGAATAATTATCGTCGTCATCATTATTATATCACCTTTATCATAGCCATTAGCGTCATAATCATCTGCATCTTCGTCACAGTAGTCATGATCATAGAAGTCATCATTCATTCATTCATTCAGAGGACTTATATGCGCCCAGCATATTGTTAGTTAACCTTCGCAGGACGAAGACATTTTACTACGGCGATAGAGAACAGTTTTCAAATTCTTGTAAAGGGTGTATGCAGAGTAACACATCATCATAATCGTCGTAAGCATTATCAGAAGAAGAAGTGTTTTAAATTCTAATTGTCTCCCAAATCAAGTTGTAACAACAAACTTCATCAGTCACATTTTGGACGATCGTGTTCAGAAGACAACCTAGGCCTACTTTCAGCTATCCTAAAAATCTCAGTCATCAATCAATCAATCAATCAATTTATATAGCGCCTCTTCAAGGGTTCTACTCAGAGGCGCTCCCGAGCCAGGCCTGATCATAGAGAAAAGTCTTCAGTTGTGTACAAAAGGAAGTATAGAGTGTCCAATAAGTTCGTGAACGATTTTGCTTGCAGAAAGCAGAAAATTTATGCAACATACATTAACCCTCGGGTTACCAAGGGGGGTGGCTGCCACCCCCTACGTTTTTATGCATAATTTTTTTTCCATATGGAATATAATTTTGGCATTTTAGGTAGCTGTAGCAGATTCATTGGCGCACATTTTGAGGTAAACATCATGGTGGTAGCTCACGCCATTCAATAGTTATACCTGATATACCCGAGGCACCAGGGGGGTGGATAGTTTTTCGATTATAGCTTATTGACTATTCTTCCCAGAAGAGAAACAATTATACCGTTCTTTAGAGGGAATGTAGGGTTTACTTTCCTTACCTACATCTTTGTCTTATGAAAACCGGAAGTGATCAAAATAAATAATAATACGCGTAATCTGTGTGAAAATGGCTGAATACAGCATTACAACGTAAACCGATATATATATGTATGGATATATGTATGGATGTACATTTATACTATATAAACATGTGTAGGGATGATTATGTGTATCTTTTATACATAGATTAGTTTCAAAACACACATAATCTTACATTTGTTTATCCAAAAAGTACAAAATGTACGCAATAATATATAATATTGCTAATTAATGGGTTCCGTTGTTAAAAGTGATGTAATTTCGAGGTGCATTCACATAATGTACAACTAAATATACCATTATGTGCAGAAATGAATGCTGAATCCATTGCTATACTACAAGTTATGATATGTGAAACCAAACACGAAATCCAGGGGGTGGTAACCACCCCCCTTGGTAGCCAGTGTTACAAAAAAGCTTGGTAGCCCTAGGGTTAATAATGCTTATGTCATTTGAAAGAGCTGTATGTCCCGAAACCAAAAAGTGTAAAAAGTGTGAGGTTTTTGCAACTAGGAAATGAAGTCATCAATTTATGCTGAGAGGCTATTTTTAGCGAATTTTATGCAGTTCGCGATCGTATTTCGTGAACAAACTCTGAAATGGGCAAAATAGCAGACGTTCAGTTACGCTCGAAAGCTGCTATTCTTGCTCAAGAAGGATATTCATATTCAGTTATAGGCCATAAATTAGGACGATCGAAAGGTTGGGTTGCAAAATGGGTTGAAAGAAGCAAGCAAGGCGAGTTAGGCGATCATGCACGATGCGGTCGACCAAAGATTTTGACACAGGCTGCTATTAAAATAATCAAAAGGCGAAATACAGACGAGGATTTGGATTGAGACAGATAGAAAAATCTCTCAAGGCAGGTGGACTGAAGGGCAACAAAGAAACAATCAGAAATTACATGAAAGTGGAGTTGAAGTGGAGAAGTTGGAAACGCAGAAAGACGCCATTGCTAACAGATGCTCAGAAGAAAAAACGGTTGTTATTCGCGCGGCAGCATAGACATTGGAAATTCGAAGACTGGTCTAATGTTTTGTTTAGTGACGAATCGCCGTATCAAGTGTTCTATGTTCCAAACTCACGCAATGACACCGTTTGGGGTTCGCAAGAAGAAAATGTTCCTGTCGCCTCGCAGGTCAAGTTTAGTCCGACTGTTCTTGTGGGGGGAGGTATGACAGCCTCAGGATTAACGCGACTACATTTTGTACCTCAGCATACATGTACATCAATTAACTCGGAGTATTATATCAATAACATTTTAAAGAAGGAATTGAAACCAGTTTACGACAGACTGGACACTTCTGGAACGATCTCGAAACGACGACTATTCACTGACAACGGTGACCCGTCATCACGAAATCAGTCGCTTGTCGCAAAATGTAATCATGCAGAAAACGGCCAAAATATGATCGAAACCTCAAACCGATCGAAATTGACATTAACGCAAAAACAATTACAAAAATATATATTTAACCCTTTCGTGTCTGGTGTTTCCATATGGCAACATGCGTAATTAAAGTCATTTTTTTCTTATGCCAAAATTTTTCACAAGAATTTGAACCAGTATCTGCTAAATCAATGTTTGCTAAATGTAATTATTGCCTTTGTAAGTATTATTGTGACCATTTTGTTCTAATATATGACCTTGAAGTTAGTGTGGTTTCCATTTTTTCAAATGTGAGTTTTGTTGGTTTAATTAATTTTTACTAATGACTGCAACGGAAGAATAAAAATTTTTTTAGAGAAGGCATAGTTCAGTATTCAACTCTGATATACCATCAAGTTACTGTTTTGTGTAAATTTGCTATTTCAGTTAGTTTTATACCAGTTGCCATTTGGCAACAATGGGAAGTCGTGGATGTATTGAAAAAGGTATTCTGATTTTGCACATTTTAGAAACAGCTGACGGTTGTGTGTTTGAACATAAAATAATAAGTATGATTCAAGGTTGTCTGAAGATCTCACAGTAAAGGACATAAAATGTCGTATAACCATTTTTGGTAATTAGCACCAATGGTTTTGACTGTATGATGCAGACCGATGGATGCTGTTTTGGATAGGAGGATTTCACGCTGTGGCTGGTCCTTGCATCAGCTGGTAGTTATAGCAGTGTCTTCCTGTTGCTGCAGAACAGAGGCAATCAGTGGATGAGCAGATAATTCCATTCAAAACAGCCTTCGTCAGTATTTGCCCTAGACACCGAAACATTGAGGCTTCAAGGTCCTTGCAAGGTGCGTGCTCAAAACGGATTTACCCATGACTTCACATTATGCCGGGGCTGTGCACCAGAACTAGCAGCGTCAGACAGTGTGGGGTTTCAGCCGGCTGTCTTTGTCATCCTATTGTGCAAGACTCTCCCAAAGAATGTGAACCACATCGTGTATTTTGACAACTGGTTCAATTTTCCAGAGCTCCAACTGAGGCGGAAGTAATTGGGATTTCACTCTGTACTCTGTAGGGACTCTTCGTGCAAACGGGTTATGAGGTTGCAATTTTAAGTCTGAATCCGATTTGCGCAAAGCACGTTGTGGATCTTATGACAACAAGGCTAATGCAAACTCTGGACTTGATGTCATCCGAAGGTATGACAATCGTGCAGTGCAGATCTCAGCGACTCTCATTGGTGTTCATCCTATCAAGATTGTGAAGAACTGGGACAAGAAGGTCAAGAAGTATGTCGAGGTTTAGTGTCCAGCTGCAGTCATAGAGTACACTGCCCACATGGGAAGTGTTGACCTTTTCGACGTGCTCTCTGCAATGTACCGCATCGACCACAAAAGTGTAAAGTGTTACCGCAGGATCTTCTACTGGGTTTTGAATGTCGCCTGCATCAATGGCTGGGTCCTTTAAAAACATCACTGCTCACAACTTGCAGTTCCTGAAAAATAAAGACTAGATCTTCTTGGGTTTGTTTCCCAAGTTTCCCAGTGTCTCATTGTAGCAAACAAGCCTTTGAGATCTGCATCTCTGGTTCGAAAATGAGGCAGTCCATGAAGTGCATATCCAAATACTCGGGGGAAAAGAAGGTCAGAATATCGAAAGCCCAAGGGTGAAGAGGGAAGTGACAAGTGCTACACTACCTGAAATACGTTTGTACAACATTGGGCACCTGCCAGTTCATAGACCAGACAAGGGGCACTCTAGGAACTGCGAGAAGTCATTCATCCGCAACATGTGTGCCAAGTGTAATGTCCACCTGTGCCTCACTTCCCATTAGAACTGCTACATAGACTACCAAACCAAGACATAAATTGTCATGTGGAACAATAGACATGCAAGATGCAGTCGTTTTTATGCTTCTCATGCAGCTTGACATTTACTACATAACTGTTGCCATATGGCAACTTTTGCCATGCATTCCCACTGTTGCCAAATGGCAACACTAATTATTTTCCCATGCATTCCCAATGTTGCCAAATGGCAACACTAATTAATTTTAATTAGACATAAGTTAATTACAAATTTTTTGTATGTGGCACAACATATTGCACATATCTCTTTAAAAAACACTTCAAATATTTTTTTGTTGTCCAAGAAATAATTCGGACACGAAAGGGTTAACTGAAATAATACATAACATCTTTGCTTAGATGTATCTAAATGCATATAAAACACTTTTGCTAAGAGCCCTAGATCTGTTTCGAGATGGAAATTCAGAATGTAAGTCAATTTTTCGCTATTTTTGTTGAGGAATTTGAGTAGCTTCGAGTTCTCATTTTCTTGCGTGTTTGGTCTCGTTTTGAAGAAGGAAATTCCCTTTTCCCGTTCTATTAATAACACATGACCTTCTTTTATTTGTTGTGCACAGGGATTGGCCCAAAGCAGGTCGGCTTATGTAAACATTTCTATACTTGAGTAGCAACGCTGGTCACGTGACAAAATCTTGCACCGTGGTTGGCTGAAGGTTTGGAGGGTCGGGCTTATGCAGGCGCATTCGCACGACCTAGTTAAATGTCAAGTTAATAGAGCGGACGGGATCAACCAGCTGATTTTTTAAATTTATTCCAGTTTTCGCTTAATACACTGAATTTTATAAATGGAGGATATTATTGCGAGTTTAATCAAATTAATGCTAAAGGATGGGATTGATAGAAAGTTCACGAGTTGTGGCACGAATATTTATATGTGGACGTGGTATGGAAATTCGCGGGCGGCTCACGCGTTGCGGCTGAAATGTAAAGCCGGTAGCCTAATAACTTTTATAACTTTTTTATTAGGCTACTTGATATAACGCCACCAAATTTGGCCAGTGCATTTGCAATGGGAGCCGCTGAAAGGATGCCAAATTTGAACTAAATCGGTCCAACAGAAATAGCCGTTACTAAGGAGAATATAAATAATAATATGATATAACTTTACACGCAGTTTTCTCCCGTTGCAATCTATAACTTCGGTTGTATGTGAGGTATGACAAAACTGAAAACAGTTTTGAAAAGGTAAATAAACCACCTATGAGATGGTGTAAAAAACTAAAAAAAAATAATTTTTAAGTTGCGACTGGTTTTGTGGTGACGGGTCACAGTTACGCGTAAGCGTTTTCCAGCAGCACATACATCTGCTGTTTCGCGAGCATGGCTGAACGAAAATATTCCTAACTACATTGAAAACTGGCCTCCAACCTCTCCTGATCTCTCACCGATTGAAAATCTCTGGAGTATACTGTCAAGCAGTGTCTACAAAGATCCTGAACCAAAAACTCCTGCTCAGCTAAAACGTCGTTTGCGAAAAGCATGGAATTCGATATCGCTTGAAACTTTGCACAACCTCATCAAATCTTTGCCCAGACGAATGAAAGCTGTTATAGCCAGCAAAGGCAACACTATTGCCTATTAAATGGTACAATAATTATTGATTTTTGTTGTGTAGTTTTTTTTTAACAAACTAGCAAAATCGTTCACGAACTTATTGGACACCCTGTAGAATGAGCTATCAGTGTTTGATAGCTACCTTTCATGGACTTTTCTTCAGACAAATCTTCATTTGAGGCCAATTATAAATGGCAAACAAATATTCGAACTCCAACTAAACATTGGATGTCGGTGTCGAAATGAGAGACAATCGGTGGCAACACATTCACATATTTTGCAGCATTTTACTTCGTTCAGCAACATTTTCAAATTTTTTAAAATCTTTTTGGCGACATCGGCAACCAAGTGGATGGCGGTTACCACCCCACCCCGATTTCGTGTTTGGTTTTCAATATCATATCATGTAATACAGCAATTGATTCAGTATAATAATTCATCTCTGACAAAAATGGTACCTAAAGGCTATTTTAGTTGTAAATTATGTGAATGCACCTTTAAATTAAAAAAATTTTAACAACGGAACCGAATCAACCGATCCATAATTAGCGATATTTTATATCATTGCGTACATTGTTGGATTGTTGGATAAACAAATATAAGATTATGTGTGTTTTGAAACTGATCTACGTATCCAAGAACATTTTAAATATACTGAGGCTTCATTTTTAACAATAGCACTGTATCCGGATTGTTTCAATAAAGAATATTATTATTACAAACTAGTCCATAGTCTGTTTTAGTTGCAGTGAAATATAAAGGCATGCAGCTATATCAACATGAAACAAGACTTTTGTTCACGGCAGTCAAAATTGACAGTGGTACTTGCAGTTTATTGCATGTTAGGCCTACTCCGTTGTTTTGTGCGAATGCTTCATGCAAACAGGCTTCTCACATCATCTTCAGTAGGCCTATCTGTTTCAGCTAATAATATAAGTTCTAAATCTGTAGCTGTTGACAAACGTTTACGTAGAAAAATATCGGTTTACGTTGTGATGTTGCATCAGCCATTTTCACACAGATAATGCGTATTATTATTATTTATTTTGATCACTTCCAGTTTTCAAAAGACAAATAAGTAGGCAAGCAAAAGAAATCCTGCATTCCTCTAAAGAATGGCATAATTATTTGTTTCTCTTCTAGTAAGAATAATGAATACGCACTAGTCGAAAAACGTAGGGATGGTGGTATCCACCTCTGGTACTTCGGTAATAATCAAATATAACTTTTGAATGGCGTGGGATACCACCACGGTGTTTACCTGAAAATGTGCGCAAATGAATCTCCTACAGCTACCTAAAATGTCAAAATTATATTCCATATGAAACAAGTTTGTGATGCAGAAAACGTGTGGGTGGTAACCCCACCTATTGGTAGCCCTAACGTTCGTATTTACAACAGTTAACTATTCATCCCTCAACAAAAATGTGAGGTACTTACTTACTGCTCGCTATATTAAGTGTCTTAATACATACATACAAACGTACTAACTTACTTACTAACATATAGTTTCTGCTTTAACCTTCGCAGGACCAAGGGGATAAATAATTACCCCAGCGGTTTTTGGATGTTGATTGCGGAGCAACTGTATGGAGTTATAATTTGACGTTTCATTGTTAAAAGTTATGACCGCAGACAGATTCTGACAGCATAACCACCACGATGTCATGTTGTTTGAGTACAAATGGTAATGGGGTAGAATTTACCCCTATTGGTCCTCGACGTCGTTATTTTTTCGTTCATAGCGAAAATAATATAATTATGTTTAAAATATCTGAACTCAGAAGTAACCTAAAATCTGAAATAAACTGTTTAATCAACCAAAGAATAAAGTTTAACAGTTGCATAATAATTGTGGAGAGGTTAATTTCCAAGATGGCGGCCAATATGGCCGCCAAAACATAAAAATATGCATATCCCAGCTCATAGGCAAGCAAGAATAACAAATAAAGTGTGGAATGTAATATTTTCAAGGTCAGGGGTTCGATCTCTCGCTGCGGCAGCTGTATGGGAGTGTTACTTTTCAAGATGGCGGCGAATATGGCCGCCTAAACATAAAACTATGTGTATCTCAGCTCACAGGTAAGATACATTAACAAATGAAGTGTCAAATTTATATTAAATTAATTTTAGTGCCTAAAATTATATTACTCTTTAATCTATCCTTATCTATCATACTGTAACTTGATATGGGCGTCTACTTATAAATCTCGATTGCATAAGTTAGTTATTTTAAAGAAGCGAGCGGTACGTACCATAGCAGGGGGTCTCCTATAGAACTCATACTAGCCCTATATTTCTCGAACTTAAACTACTTAAATAATATTCCATCAAATAAAAATTTACCAGATAGGAGTCTTCATGCACCGCTATGCCAATGGGAGTCTGCCTTCTGCCATAAAAGGATATTTTCAACAAGGTTCTGATTTTCACTAGAAGATCTAATCAATATCGCACCTTTAGTGCCTACTCCAATTCGCGTAGATTCTCTATTAAATTTGGTGGTATTGACGTATGGAATGACGTACCCTCTTTCCTTCAACAAGCACGCAACCTCCAGAGCTTTAAAAAATTATTACGTGTTCAACTATTAAATGATGGCATTCTTAAATAATTTTATGGTGTTACTGTTATTAGATACTCGCATATTGTTAGTGAAGTCTTTATTTTCATTATTTTTTTGTTTCTGTTCTGTCTAAAGAGTAAACTATTATCATTAACCTTTGCAAATTCATAATGCATTACATTGCAATACATGCTGGCAACATGTTAATTTGTATCCAGAAAATTTGGGTCCCTATTTTAGCGGGTTTCATCCCTTTTGGGGCTCCTCTTGCTACCTATATGTCTTGTTTAACATATAACTTTCTTGTACTTGTACAAAGGGTTGCAATAAAAGGGATTGATTGATTGATTTAATATATTCAAGGTAAAGGAATTGATTTATCGTAGTGGCAATAATGTGTGAGTGTTACTTTCCAAGATGGTGGTCAATATGGCATTAATTCGCAAAATTTTTTATTTCTCAGCTCATATTTTCCTTTTGGGCGCCATAATGGACTCCATCTTTTATAGTATCGTTCCCATACTATTGCCACGACGAGAAATCGATATGTTGACCGTGAGTGTATTTTATTTGAAAATTCATATCTCATTCTAGCTAAACTTAGCCCTGAAATATAGGCCTACATATTTGTTTTTTGACAACATTGGCCGCCCACTCAGATATTATCATTTCCACACTATTCCTACTGCGAAAAAACAAGTGTTGGACCTTGAAATTATAAAATTTCGCACTTCACTTGCTATTGCAGCTTACCTATGAGCTGATATATATTCATTCATTCATTCATTTCAGATATCTATATAGCGCTCCTTCAAGATTTCAACTCAGAGGCGCTCCCGACTACATCGCGGACACTGAATCGGAGTTTCACACCGAAGCGCATGAGCAATTGCGAGTGAAGGACTGGCCCAGGTCCCTACTCGGCGGCTTGAGGTGCATTCGAACCCGCAACCCTCCGGCTGCAGGGCACCGAACATACCCCTACACCACCGCGCCCCACATATATATATATATATATATATATATTTGTGTTTCGGCGACCATATCTTGGCAAGTAGCACGCACACACTATTGAAACTACGAGAAATGGATTCGTTGACCTTAAAACTATTGAATTCGACACCTCATTTCTTACGGGAGCTTTCCTATAAGCTGACACATAGATATTTGTTTGTGTGGACATTTTGGCCGCCATCTTGGATAGTACCAAATCCAACACTATTGCCTGTACGAGAAATCGATTCCATGATCTTGAAACTATGAAATTTTATTCTTCGTTTGTTATTATAGCTTATTTTTAGCTGAGATGTAAAAATTTTTGTTTTGGCGGCCATTTTGTCCGTTATCTTAGATAGTAGCATTCCCACACTATTGCTACAATTAGAAATCGATTGACTGACCTCGAAATTATTAAATTCCACACTTCATTTCTTACTGTAGCTTGCCTATGAACTGAGTTATACATTTTGTGTTATGGCGGCCATATTGGCCTCCATCTTGGAAAGTAACACTCACACACAATTGGCACTACAAGAAACCGATTCGCTGAGCTTGAAACTATTTAATTAAACACTCTATTTGTTATGGAAACTCGGGTACGCTGAGACATACATACATTTGTCATAGCGGTCATATTGGCAGCCGTCTTGGAAAGTAACACTCGCACACTATTGGCACTACGAGAAATGGATTCCTTGACCTTGAAACTATTAAATTCGACACTTCATTTGTTATGTAGCTTACCTATTAGCTGATATATACATTTTGTGTGTAGTATGGCGGCCATATTGGCCGCCTTCTTGGAAAATAACACTCGCACACTATTCAGATGGGCTCGCCTTATCATTCGGGTACCTTGACGATCTCACCCTTGGCGGAATGGCGGAGACTGTTGCAGACGATGTCGAGTTCATCGAGAGAGCATGCTCTACTATGGGCCTGGCGCAAAATCGCTCTAAATGTGAGGTGTTTACCCATGACATTAAAACATTGGCTATGACTCTTTGAGAGATTAGACTAATCGATGTGGAAGCTGCTCGGCGCCCCACTTTCATCGGAAAAAGCGCTGCAACAATGTCTGAAAGCCCGAACCAGAGAACTAGAGGATAGCCTGAGCAAATTAACTCTCATAGCCAGGCAGGATGCCCTTTTAATTCTGAGGAGTTCACTGGGTGCGCCAAAATTGATTTACATCCGCCATCCCTGTGACAAACATCCCGAGTTGGAAATCTACGACGTGACACTACGCCACGGATTGGAAAAGATTCAGAACGTTTCTTTAAACGATCTCCAATGGACACAGGCGTCAAAACCCATCACAATGGGTGGTCTTGACACATGGAGAGCGACTTCGCTGGCACTTCCGGCCTTTTTGACTTCAGGTGCTAGCACTCTTCCTCTGCAGACCCTCATTCTAAACTCTCGCAATCTCATACCGGCCGCACACTTTGAAGCCATGACGTCCGAGTGGCGATCCAAGACGGAATTCAATTATTCAGAAAACATGCCAACAATCAATGAGGTTCTATGGGACAAACCTCTTTGGAACAGACTGACAAGACACTGTTTCAAGACACAATAGACCTATACAACAACGCGCGATTGAAATCTGTTTCGTCACCTCACGCCAGCGACTGGCTACATGCCTTACCAAATACAGCATGTATTAACGCTAATGAAAGCCATGTTCTGCGTGGACTCTTTCCTCCAAGCCGCCCCCACCTCCGTTATGAGCTAAGACCGAGGCCACACGGTTTCCTCCTCCCAACCAAGGACGATCGCAATTTCATATCACGTGTATTATTTAAAAATATCTACTAAATACATTATCTCCGGTTTATACCATATTAGCTACCTCGTTTGTTGCCCTAACTAACATTGTCACTAGCCTAATTCTTCTTTAGTAACTAAATGTTAGAGCAGAGATAATATTTGCTATCTCAACCCATTTAATAATTAACTGTCAGAGCTTAGACAATTTTTCATAGCTGTTACCTGTAACAAGTTGCGACCTGTCAGCTTGGTGTTGTGAATAAACGAAATTGATTGATTGATTGATTGTGGATTGAGAGTGTGGCCGCACCTTCTCAGATTATACCTGCCATATTTTCTTGCCTTGCATCACAGGACAACTAGAGCATGTGCATAGGGTAGAAGTGGTATGGGATAAATAATTATGTGCATGACAGGTTGAAGACATAACACACGCAGTGTGGGGGTAAGAGAAGCCGACGGCGCCGAGAATATTTTCATATGCTCTACATAGAGACTGAGTTTCTGAGGAACGACGAAAATAAAATATAGGTTGACTTGATATGAATATACAATGGCCATTGTACAGAATAATGGCCATACAATGTAGACTGTCTGTTTATGAATAGGTGACCATTTTATATGGCCATAAAATGTATGCTGGCTATACTCTATAGTCTATGTGCAGCAGTCTGTGGACAAAAGTTTTTGGAAGGTAAGTTATAAATAGCAACAGGCACATAGCGAGACTTAGGCCTAACCTTCGCAGGACCAAAACATTTTACGATACGTCGAGGTCCAAAAGGGGTAATTTTTTTACCCCACCACAATTTGTAATATCTCAGCGCACAGGTAAGCTACCGTAACAAATCAAGTATCGAATTTAATAGTTTCAAGGTCAAGGAATCCAGTTATCGTAGTGCCAATAACGTGCGACAGTTACTTTCTAAGATGGCTGAAAATATGGCCGCCAAACCACAAATAAATGTATATCTCATCTCATAGTTAAGATACCATAACAAATAGAGTATCTAATTAAATAGAATCAAGGTCAGCGAATCGATGTCTTGTAGTTCCAATAGTCTGCGAGTGTTACTTTTTAAGATGGCGGCCAATATGGCCGCCGTAACACACAAAATGTATATCTCAGCTCATAGGTAAGCTACCGTAACAAATGAAGTATCCAATTTAATAGTTTCAAGGTCAAGGAATCCATTTCTCCTAGTGCCGATAGTGTGCGACTGTTACTTTCCAAGATGGCAGCCAATATGGCCCTTTCGACAAATGAATGTATATATCAGCGTATACATAAGTTACCATAACAAATAGAGTGTCCAATTAAATAGTTTCAAGGTCAGCGACTCGCTTTCTTGTAGTGCCAATTGTGTGTGAGTTACTTTCCAAGATGACGGCCAATATGGCCGCCATTACACACAAAATGTATATCTCAGTTCATAGGCAAACTACAGTAACAAATGAAGTTTCAAATTTAATCATTTTAAGGTCAGTCAATCGATCTATCATAGTAGGAATAGTGTGGGAATGATACTATCCAAGATGGCTAACAAAATGGCCTCCAAATACAAAAATATGTATATCTCAGCTCAAAATAAGATACACTAACAAATGATGTATCACATTTAATTGCTTCAAGATCAAGAAATCGATTTCTCGTAGTTGCAATAGTGTTAGACTGCTACTATCCAAGATGGCAGCCAATATGGCCGCCAAAACCAAATATCTATGTCTCACCTCATAGCTAAGTTACAGTAAGAATTAAAGTGTCGAATTAATAGTTTCAAGGTCAGGGAAACCATTTCTCGTAATTCCAATGGTGTGTGAGTGTTACTTTCCAAGATGGCGGACAACTATATATATCTTAGCTGCTAGGTAAGCTACAATAGCAAATGAACTTGGGAATTTTATAATTTGAAGCTCAAACAGTCGTTTTTTCGCAGTAGAAATAGTGTCGGAATTATACTCTCATTCGGTCAGTGATAAATGCCGTGGCGGGCCCTTGAGCGGGGCGGGGTTGAGAGTATCAACCTGGAATGGGCTCCCTACCATGATGTTGCGTCTGACACCTGCTGGCCACTCTGCTTCGTTTCTCACTACTCTTAAGACTGTTCTGTTCGACCGGGGTTGGGCTGGGAGCGCTTCTGAGTAGGCAACCTTGAAGGGGCGCTATATAAATTTTCTGAAATAAATAAAATATAATTTATTCATGGCATGACATGATTGTGGATTGTAAAAACGACCGATAGTGTGATAGAAAAACACTGAAGTCATGAAGCGAATTCATGGAGACATCGGTAAATTGACCCATCCTACACAATTATGCTAATAGTGGTAATTGGGGTGGGGATTGCTGAATGGTAACACGCTGGCATGATGATCAGCATGACGCGGGTTCGATACCCTCTAGTCGTATAAGGTTAACGCAGCCTTCTATTCGCCACGTAGCTTTGGTAAAATGAGCAGTTGTCTAGGATGGATGGGCACCTTGCAGGCTGCCATACAGTTAAATTCGACTCCTGTTTAGCTTGTTATTATCTATTAGACTATTACTACTATATCATGTAATCTTACATCGTACTTGTCAGTTTCAATTAATTAACGAATACTATTAGGCCTATTTTGTTCGCCCGAGGTAGAAAAAATCCCACAGGCTCTAAGAAACTATGCAACTGCGTTAAGGTTCTCGTCCCAATCGTGCTGAACTAAAGAGTCCTTGAATGGCGCTGCATTAAAATGCTCTGTATACAAATGGACGGGCACCGAAAAAGGTGAATTGTCTAGCGGAGTCTCCCGTTGCCTCTTTCATACGGCGGACCAAGTAGTCCGGTTACGTTTATGGGGCCCAATGTTTCGATGGCCACAGGGAATGTTATTATTAATTTTATTATTATTATTATTATTATTATTATTATTATTATTATTATTATTATTATTATTGTCGTTATTATTATTGTTATTATTATTGTTATTATTATTATTATTTTATTATTATTATTATTATTATCATTATAGAAAGTCGCTAGACGTGCCTATAACATACCGTGAAATACGTGTAATTTCTTCTTTATTTCTCTATTACAATGTCCCAATGTCTACAAAACAAGACAAATGAAAACTAAGCAATCCTCGTAAACGATAATTGCCTAGGGCCCTAGGTTAACATTCCTGTAGAGAAAATTGTGTTTAGCCTATGTACAATGCCATCATGGTTTAATTTAAGTCTTAGCACTGTTACAGTAGCAGTTCTTCATTATGGACTCTGCTGACCCTCGTAAATTGCAACTTTTGTTTTGCATATCTTGCGAGCGCATCGATTTGTATAAAAATCCATTTCTGGCTATCTTCAAACTTAAACGTACGGTACGTTGTTTGCATCAAGATTTTAGCCAAACCCACCAATATCTTTGTCACCATCAATTTTCCATGGCCTTCGCTTTTACTTTCGATTTCAAATCTTTACTTGCAAGACTAACCAATTCAATAAAATTTATCGATCACATTTTATGATCTATAGACAACAGAAGATATCAATATTATTGCAAGTGTTCTCAACCATCGTAAAAGCCTGAATTGATTTGTAATTGGCCTCTTGCGTTTAACTATTATCGTCATAATAATTATAATTGGCTAACATATGGCGGCCGCACCCATGGCATCGGAGCAACACTGCATTTGCAAAATTCGATCGCAACTAGTTTAAACTCTAAAAATCACAGTAGAATAAGTGAGCGATAATCAGCAATTAAATCATTAGACAATAGTCATTACACAAGTAGGCCTACAAACAGATGAACGTTGTCTTACGCTGTGTCCTCTCCTAAAGAAGTTTTTCTTGACGTGAAGAATCACATGCAAATGACAGCGCGACCCAATTTTACGGTTGAGTGGATCAGTGGCTATTTTTGCTTTGACTGGTATCCTGCGCTCTGCATACTGATAGACTTCAGCAAAGGCCTCTTCACAGCTTAGCTCAATTTAACAGAGAGAATAAAGAGAATGGTGGATTATTATAGGGCCTACTCTTCTGAAGATTGGTGACTCTGATGAGTTGAAAATTTTGCATGTTATGACCTGTCATAATCGTAATCGTAAACTCCATCGTCGTAAAGAGCAACTCTAAAGCTAAGCTCAGGGCATCAGCTTATTCACGAGCGCTTATTCGTGATGTAGTACACTGTTACCGAAAATCGTGGAGAACCCATGGAAAATGCCATCTTTGGGTGGACTATATTAGAGGAAGGGTGGCATGCCATTTCTGTCGTGGAGATTACCATCAAGCGAGTGAAGCGCTTGTTAAATCTGACCAGGAGTGGAATATAACACGAGTTAGATCTAATGCGTGCATCAGACGTGCCCAAGAAACTGTGTCCCTGGTATCACCCGGCAGTTAAGGAATTAGTCTAAGGCTGAGACATCTGCTCTCATTATCAGACGGAGACCCAGAAAAAGCCTTTACTGCCCCCCGCCCCATGGGATAAAGTCGGTATCGACAAGGATCGTTTGGTGTGGCAGAATTTCTGAAGTTTGCAGCCCCTGGGAATTCTAGGCAAAGACCTCTTCAGCGCGATACCCCAAGTAGGCCCCAATGGCAAGCCAGAATCGGCCGTTAAAGCGTCCAGAGCTTGATGACCAAGGCCAGTTAACCCGTTTCTAATACCCATCCGCGCAACTGGGCCACGTATACACAATATTAAACGACATCTGGACATTGCAGCCCTCTGCGCTCGAGCCTTGTATAGGAACCGTAGCATGTATATAGATATAGATGTGTTAGCAATACAGCAGTATTAAAATACCTTAGCCTACGTCTAATCTCCGAGTTTATAAACAAGTTTTTGAAAGCGTAATTCTTCAAGTATTCTTGTAATTAAAATTATGACTGAGGTATCGAACTCAAAAGTTGGAGCGTATGCCTATTATAAAGAGCCGTTATTTTCAACCACCATCATCACCACCACCACCATCACCACCACCACCACCATCATCATCAGAATTATTTGGCGTGAGCCAGTATTTGCGTGTAGCACTATGTAGGCGTATTGTACTACGAGATAACTCGTAGGTGGCGTGTATAGGAAACATTTGTACTACGAGTTAACTTGTAAGCGGTGGTCAACGTCAGTAATAATTTGGCATTTGCACAATAACAGTAAAAAGTACAACTCACTGTGCTGTGTGCATTCGTTGTAGATCTCTTAGTTGAGAGTACAGCAATGTCTGCAAGTTGCCTTATGCTGCTTGACACCGGTTTCGGATGGAACTGTTCTTGTTCTAATGCCTAGCTTTTGGCACTGAATTTTGTACAATTAACCGCGGATTTTGAAGAATTAAGAATATAAAGAAATAAAAAAAATTAATATTCGTTGGCCAGTTTCAACATTCGTAAATATTCGTCAATTTCTACAAATCTTAATATTCGTAATATGCGCATACTCGTTCTATGCTGTAGGTTAAGCAGACGTACACACCAACAGAAAAACAAACCTGCAAACGAACAAATGGAGAGATAGACAGATCAAAAGAGAGACGAACAGACAAATTGACAAACAGTGACATGAAGTTGCAGCTTCCTCTACACATGAAAATTCCCTAAATTTTCCTGACTGGGTAGGCGATGAATTCATTTTCTCTTTCGATTTCTTTGGCAGAGTGCATGATAGTCTAGTGGTCAGTGCGTTGGACTGTCAGCTGAGAGGTCGCTGGTTTAAACCAAACCAGAGCAGAAGTTTCTGCCGAGATTTCTGCTTCATTTGCACCCCCTCAGCTGTCGTGAGTACACTGACGATACACTGTGATTACGAAGATCAGGCGAAGTAACTGATAACCCGCCCTAATATGCTGAGGCTTAGAAATAGGAAGTCGCAAAAATGCATACCATTGGCTCTGCTCCTCCTTCTTTCTCGGGATTTGAACCGGATGCTTTCGGATGAGCACATCACACAACATTAGAAACCATTCGCTGAATGCAAACCCGTCTTATAAGTCGTTAGTTTCGGTTTAACGACGCTGCGCCATAAATAAGATGATTAACGTTGCCCTACTCCTTATCCCGGCCGCATGTTTCCAAATCCTATAGGGTCGGTATATCATGGGTGGGGCTAATGCTGAGAGAAACACAGCACGTGACGCATCTCATTAATATTTATTACCATTGACGCAGACGTTTGTTTATCTGAGGATCGGTAGCATAGCCATAGCCTGTAATAAGTCTGCCAAGATACAAATAAAATACTGTGGAACGATGCTGTTCTTGGTAATTAACTTGATCGTCTTAACTTTCTTCATTATGTGCGCATTATAACATCGTTTTACCATTTTATGCATATGAGTAACATATGGCATTTCAATGTTAATGTCCGTATAAAGTCACCAATCCAACGTCCATTTAAGCACATATTATTTACATCAAACCAACTTTTAGTTCAACAAGAAACCATTTCCATCAATCCAGCTTCTATTTGTCTGTTGGAAAACAATACAATTTATAGTTATTGTCCAGCTTCTATTTAACCCTTTAATGGGCAGTGGCAACATAATGGCCACCAAAATAGGCCTACAGACACCCCGAACGTGCAGAGAAAACATAACTACCACATATCTCATTCGTTTTTATTCACCAGGTATGGGCAGGGTAGAGTATCTTTCAAATTTCATATATAAAAACAGTCAGTGGTGACTGTGGGATATCACACAGTCTTACACACAGTCGAAAACATATGGCATAAAATTTAACCCCTACAGAAACCAACTGGTTTGCCGACAGAAATTCGACTGATGTCTGATGGTGTGCACCGGTATATGCCGGAATACATGTCAACCTTTCAACGCTGTCGACTCTGCAGCACTAGAGAGAACAACAAGCACTCCAGAAGTCAGTGCAGCTTCTGTGTGGTTTCTCCATTACACCTTGTTTCACCAACTTTCACAAGTAGGGCACAGATCAGAATCCGGGAACTGTAAATCTTACATGCTTACAGGCAAACAGTTACCTTGATTCCTTGGCACACAGTCTGCATTTAATTTTTATCTGTTCTGCTACTGTGACAGCCGTATTGTATGTGAACAGCAGACAATTTTGGTGGCGCACAATTGACTACTTACGGGCAGTAGCCATGTTTTGGCCACGGAAAATTTGCAGTGTATGGGCAGTGGCCATATTTTTGCCGCAAAAATATTTTAGGAATTTTTTATCACAACAAGGTTTCTGACTTCAGGTTGCTTCCCTTGTGTTTACTGCGTATTTGCATTTGGTAGAAGTATGCTGGGCGCTTATGCCATTTAAAGGTTTAACCAAGACTCTTTCATCAATCCAACTACTATTTTAAGCTAGAATTATTTTCATCTATCCAACTTCTATTTAAGTAATATTATTATTTTCCTCGAATCGGTAATCTATCGTTTTAGTGTTGAAAATTTGGCAAGAATCCCTTCCATGAATCCAGCATCGATTTAGGCAAGAATTCGTGTAAGTATTCCAACTTCCATTGATGCAGGAATTATTTTTTCAACAATACAGTAAATTAAAAATTAGTTTTAATCAATCCGGTTTCTATTTAGCAAGAGTATTTGCATGAATCCCACCTCTGTTTAGGCCTAAGCAAAAATTCTTTCATCAATCCGACTTCTATTTAGCAAGAATTCTTTTCGTCAATAATTGCAGTGACCCTGTGGCTCTCCGTCTTTAAAAGATCAATGTTAAAATCTCCTAGTATGAAGGCGTCCCTATCCTCGTAAAGAATCGCTTTCAGCACGTGTTGAATCTCTAAGTTGAATTCCTCAGTTTTGCCCAGGGGTCTATAAACGGCCCCCAGTAAGCATATTGGCCTATGAATATGCAGCGTTGGTCAAATGTAGCATACAGTAGCATAGTAACGATTGCGGTAGTTGTTAGGAAAAGGTCTTCGATATACACTGTGTCCACGATAAAGTAGAACACTAGACTTTGTAAAATATCTTGGTCAATTGTAGTATTATAGGTACTAAATTTGGTGCACATGAACATCAGTCTATTCTATTTATACCCTGCAAATTTGATTACAATTGATGCAACGGTTACGAGGATATACCCTTATGAAATTGGGTGGTTCAGATACCAAGTTACCGAACAGTAAAACGCATCGACAGATGCGTGCGCGGCTGATCATCCTGCCTCAGCACCAGTTCTTCGACAGCATTGATATTTGTTTGCGTTCGTAACGCCCGATCTCGTGGGTTTCCTTGCAACTGAACCGGTTGTGGCAATCTTTTTAACAGCTTGCTGACACCAGCTAGGGACCAATTTTCATTGGAAGTTCTGTAATGAGTCTCCTTGCGCCATACCCCTTCGTCTCTTTCAACTGCTTGATTAAAATCTTGTCCTCTGCGCTGAAAACCATTTCTTTACAACCAACTACTGTTACGTAAAACAGGTCTCGTAGTGTAACTGTTTCCGAAAATGACGCTTATAACAGCCTATGTATCCCCTGCGGTAGCCAGAAAAATGACGGCATTCTATGCGTTTTACTGTTCGGTAACTTGGTATCTGAACCACCCAATTTCATAAGGGTATATCCTCGTAACCGTTGCATCAATTATAATTAGGGGTGGGCAACGATTAAAAATTTTAATCGAAATTAATCGCACGATTAAAATTTTTAACGCCGCGATTAATTTTTAACGCAAGTCACAATAGATAACAAGTACAACTACTGTACCGACTCGGAGTAGGCCTAATTACGTTGAATATGCGCTATATCAATGATTGCAGTCAATAAACACAAAGCACTCGGTGCTTTTACTACTTATTTTTACTTTTTAGTGTTTTCTTTTAAGTTTAAAGTTTAAACTGAGCGGTTTTATCAAGAATTGTTTTAGCGCATTTCTAGAAATAATTGGGCGCAGTGACAATCGCGTTAACTGCGTTAAAAATTTAATCGCGTTAATTAATTAACGCATTAATCGCGTTAATAACGCGTTAAATGCCCAGCCCTAATTATAATAAATTTTGCAGGGTATAGATAGAATAGACTGACGTTCATGTGCACCAAATTTAGTACCTATAATACTGCAATTGACCAAGATATTTCACAAAGTCTAGTGTTCTACTTTATCGTGGACACAGTGTAGATGTTCGACAGAAGTTGTGACAGTGGGAAACCTTGCCGTACTCTCTAACCAGAGGCGAAAATCTGTACGTAATTTTTTTTGGGGGGACAGATTGTTTCTGGGGCCTGAGCTTTGCACTTTTTGGGTATAGAAGGGCCAAAGTCAAAGCTTTGGAGCGGAGGTTCCCTATCGTTCAGTCGTATTTCATTTCGTCGTATTCAATTCGTCGCAATTTATGTCGTGATTTTTCATTTCGTCGCAAGTAAATCGTTGTACTCAATTCGTCGTGTTCACTTCGTCGTTTGTTACGTCGTCGTTAATTTGGATGGTCGCAGTTTATTTCGTCTCTTATATCTCTCATAGTACAAAACAAGTAAGTGAAGCAAAGCTAATTTAAGGTCAGTTCTTACATTTGAAACAGAGCCTAATATATTATTAATGTTATTATTGTAGTAGTAGTTGTTGTTGTGGTTGTTTTGGTCGTCGTCGTTGTTCTTATCATCATCCTTATTCTCATCATCATCGTTATCATCATCGTTATTACAATCCTTATTGTCATTCTTGTTATCATCCTTATTATCATAATCGTTGTTGTGGTCGTCGTCGTTGTTTTTATCGTCATCCCTATTATCATCCTTATCATCATTGTTATCATAATCATTATTATCATCCCTATTATCATCCTCATTATCATCATCGTTATTATCATCGTCGTTATTATCATCCCTATTATCCTTATAATCGTTATTATCATCCATATTATCATCCTTATTTCATCCTTATTATCATCCTTATTATCATCATCGTTATTATCATCAATATTATCATCTTTATTATCATCCTTATTATCATCCTTATCATCATCATCATCATCGACTAATTGATATACAATTAATTACGATTTAACTCACAACAATCTACGACAAATCTGCGACCAATTATAACGACATGATTACGACCAATTGATTCGCGACTAATTGATTGCGACTAACTGATTGCGACGACTCGTTAGCGACGAAAGAATCGGCGACCAATTAATTTACGACAAAATGATTAGCGACTAGATGGCTGCGACGAAATGATCTGCGACTATTTGGACGGTTACCGGAGCGGACAGTCCCTTTTGTCCCCCTCATGGTTTACGCCACTGTCCCTAACGAATTACTTCTGGTTCTGAGAATTGCCTTTGTATTATTATTCTGATCTCCTGGCCCATCCATACATATTTCCTAGGAGCCTTCTCTCCCTCCAGTCAACTCTCAATCGTCTAAGTGCATGCATCAGTTTTTGCCAATCTAAAGATGATGACGCACGCATACGGTGAATAACACTCGGATGGCAACCACTGAAGGCGGACGATTGATATCATTGGGGGGGGAGCACATGTGCACGTTCTTAAAAATGAAAAGAAACTCGCTATAGATGCTGCGAGCTTTGATTGGTTCGGTATTAAAAATCTGTTTTTATGATCAGAGCATGATGTTTCGCCTCTAATAAAGCTTCCCGCATGAGCAACAGCTGAAACTTCGTCATTGAAAACTTTGCTGTATATTCTTAACATGGAAATGCATACATATATGCTTGCATGCAATCCATGCACACACGTATAATGTGCATACATACATAAACACCGCCGCCCGCTGTCCTGTGTCAATACCAAGACTGAAAAAAGATGAATCAATGGTACGTCAGTCATCAAAAAACTATTACTGAGTGTATCGTGGATGTACGACGACTGACTGCAAAGGAAAGTTTAGTAGAGCTTCTAGTATAGACTGCAACATCTGTTGACCATTTTATATTAAGAAGACTTAGCTTAGACACTTGATTTTATGGATTAGCTACACTGACTAGAGCTGGCCTATAGCCGAGATTTAAATCTCGGGCTAGCACGATCCGTACACAGGGAGTCCTAAAATAGTGTGGTCCCCATCCTTTTGGGCATCAATGGTGAAGGTTCTCGCCCGATCAATTAACTAGCCTTCGCAGGACAAAGCGGGGTAAATAATTACCCCAGCGGTTTTTGGATGTTGTAGGCCTATGCGGAGCAACTGTAGGTAGTTATAATTTTACGTTTCATGTGTTCACATGTTTCAACCGATGACATATTCTGAAATCATAACTACCATAATGTCATGCTGTGGGGAAAATATTTTTGAGTCCAAAGTGCCTCGAAATGCAACAGCATTAAACCGCTGCGTGCAAACTGAAAGACGCTGAAACAAGCGTGCTGTCTCCTGCGGGTCTCCAGAAACAATGGTCAAACGCCGAACTAGTTGTTATAAGAACTCCCTGCCCTGGCCATTGATGGGACCCAGGGTTTCAGTGCCACTGGAATGAAATCGTGGGTATAGGCCTACAGGGCAGTGGCGGCGCCTGGGTATAGGGGGCTTAGCCTCTAACTGCGGTTCACCCCGAAAGTGGGAAATCACTGCAAATCACAGGGAGGAGGAGACAAAAGGGAAGGACTTGCAGCATTAGCGCCCTATTCAAACCTGAAATTCTGGCACCTCCACTGGTGTAAAAGGTTTCTGTGTATTATTATTA
>JACEVL010001958.1:0-23001 GCA_020284085.1 Aporrectodea caliginosa
GCTCTTTGTGTGGAAAGGCGTTCGATAGGGAGAGTTCCCTGAAGCAGCACAGTCACGTTCACAGCAGTTCCTCAAAGAACGTAACGTGTGTTCTGTGTTTCCGAAGATACACTCAGTATCCGAACCTTTGTCGTCATTGGAGGCACGATCACCGCGTCGAACACGAAATCCTACGCAAGATAAACATCGCAATTCCTCGGGCGATCGGTGCAATGTCCCGAGCCGTCCGTGGCGATCCGGCTAACTCCAGCTTCCGCCGCGATGCGCCTGGCTTAATCCGAAACTGGTCTTTCCCTACAGTGCCTGGTCACACGTCAGGTTCACAGCTCACTACGCCGTTTCCTTTGTATGGGGCTAATTATAACCTTGGAAATAACGTCCCCTGCAGAACTCTGTTCACTGAAAATAACATCTCCGGAACTGCTTTCACTGGAACCAAGATCCCATCAGCTGGATCTATGTTTCCTAGCGCCACCTTCACTGGATACCCAGCATTCCCTGGACTTGCAGTGGGTGGGGCGATGCCTCTGCAGTTCCCCAGTGTGTTTTCTGGTCAGGCTCTGAATCCGCAGCTGAACGGATACCTGAACCATGCTCCCCCAATAGGACACTGGTTCGGTTACCCAATTCCCTTTGGGTCTGCGTTTCCACTGCTCGGCCTCCTGCCTCCGACAAATCTGCTCGATTCACATGCGACACCTGTATCGTGGTCTACTCCCCTCATTCAGATGCCATCCGTTCCTTCTTCCTCAACGAAACAATCGAAAGTGACGCCAAATACGTCACCCGAAGTTAATCGGACGACCTCTTCCCCTTTACCTGCCTCATTCCACACGAAGCGAAAGAGGGAAGAAACTCCGGAAGCAGACAATTCGAATAAGACAGATACAGGAAAGAAATCCGGAACCCCGGAGAAAAAGTCTCGCATCCAGAAGGAGGACCGCCATCCAATAAAAGCTGAATTCAAGGTCAAGCCGACGACCTCTGAAACATCGAGAATTCCAGTAAAGGTGGAAGATTCGCCGGACTCATCCACAGTACTGAAGAAGAAGGATCGCCTGGAACAGCGGACTCCATCGGAGACACCAAGTGGGACTCATGATGGAAACAGACGGATCTACCAGTGCACTTACTGCTCCAAGGAATTCCCTCGTAACGCTAACCTGGAGCGCCATCTACGCATTCATACAGGAGAGAAGCCGTACAAATGCCCGGAATGCGATCGTTGCTTCAATATTTCGTCCAATATGAAACGCCATGTACAGCACGTGCATGGAAAGACTGCGCAGTAACAGCTATCATTAAGCAGCAAATACCAGGACAATGAGGAATAAAAATATAATTTTTTATCACTGTGCGTATGAGGAATGTCATGCATTAACTCGCTAGGTGGTGGATAGATAATATTATATCTAAAGACGGAGCCAGACGCTATCGATCACGTGATATCATCTGTATTCTTAATAATATTTGCAGGGACCAAACTTTCCGCACTGTGCAAACAACGATATCGTGCTAATACAGTAATAGACAGAAAGTTTGTTCCTTTAAGGCTAAACAATCTCGTCAATAACTCAACTTATTTTATCATCATCGGAGAATGATCTCTTGTGTTTGTAGCCTATTATCTTCTCTTAAAATGTGAAAATATAAGTCTTAACAGAGAAAACAATGTCTCTAGGGAGTCTAGGCCTACTGTCGCCTACAATTACTTTCAGGCTATCGACATCTTATAAGTTTACAATTACCTAGAGGACAAAAAATTTAGAAGATGATCGATCGAACAACTAGGCCTATTAGACGTATTCTTATATCACGTAGGCCTATATTCGTTTATTTCATAAAACAGACAACACGCTGTAGAGTGTAGATTAAAAAGAGTCACCCAGTTACTTATTAACTGAAAGCCTTTGAAAATAATAGTTATGCCCTCTAATATAGCTAGGCCTATAGGCCTACTAATAAACATAAAATAATCAGAAAAATCCGTTCGTGAGACAAAATCGTCTCTGTAGGCCTATGCTGAGCTTCAAAATCTCTAGAACCACGTACCTAGGCTATGCAGTCAGCTCCATCGGTCCACTGCCAATCTTCGTCTGACCTTGGCAATTAAGTCGTCAATCGATTACTGTCAGTTAACAACTAACCACATAGTACCAAAATAGGTATTCTATGTCGTTAGTTGTTAACTGACAGTGATAGATGGACTTATTTGGGTGATGTCTAAGTTCAGGAGATGAGCATTGCAGTACGGTAATCTAATTTGGCGTGAACTATAGATTGTAGATGCAGTTTTGAAGTCGAGTAGGCTATAGGGCGGATTCTGCGAAGGTAACGGATATGCATAAAGCAAGAGCGGGAAAGATGGGTGATGTGATCAGAAAAGCTAAGGTTTTGGTCAAAAATCACAATTCGGGTGGAGGCAGGAGAATTTTCAGATAATGTGTGGGTGGAAGCAGTCAAGGCTGAGGGAAATAGAAAGATCTGGAATTTTCTTGAGTTGCTTAGTTTAGACAGTCTTTTGTGTGTCCAAACTAGGCCTACGCCATATCTGCTTGACCTATGAATTCGGTCTTAGAGATAAACTGCAAAGGCAACGTCATCACAGGACATATGAAGCCCATATATGGGGATATTGTCATATGGTTATTGTGGGCCTTATATATGACTTGGTGCAACAGTCGCGGAATTACTTAGTATTGGACCCGATACCCCATAAACCCCATTTTAGGTGCAAACGGCGAATTTCGCCACAATAGAAACAAATTAAAAACAATTAACAGGTAAAACATGAAATCTTGTTTGAATAATTTTTTAGTCATAGAAGCAGAGAAGTGCATAATTATTATAACTTCGGCCTACAGCTACAACTTTCCTGCTGCTGGTAACCAAACACAGGCCTAATAATAATAGAACAGTTAAATGCACGCACAGCTGGGCTATCTAAAGACCTTGTCTTCAAAGAATCTAAATTCCTGCTGAAGCTCATGCATGACCAGCAGTATCACTGTCCTATACTACTACTTTTAAGATAAAAGTACCGAGTGCATATTATGGTACAGTGAATATCAAGAAAATCTTTCAACAGTAGGCACAAGCCATTACGCCGGACACTTCGTGAAAGAACCTATTCTAATCCCAACTGCTTTGGTCCGCTTATTACCTCATTGGCCACCATGTTAAATGTGGACAGCTTAAGATCTGATCAAAAGTAACATTACACTCAAAAGAGCTTTGATTGAAGATTGCAGGGTGATAGCCGAGGTGTTAGGACACTGCTTTATGCTTCCTCCACCCATATAAATTTCTACAGATCACCCCGCTATACTTTGACTCCACAAGCATTTATCAACGTCTTGCCCCTAAAGTGACGACGGGGGTTTCTTTGTCTGTATATTAAAAACATAAGAAAATCATCAAGTATCATAACAGTAGATATAAAAATCACAGAATACTATCACTGAAAAACTAGAGTTTGACAACGACGCATCTTATCACCATACCTGTTTATTGTTTAACCTAGTTTTATAATTAGTAACGCCACTCAGCCTTTAACAACACCGAGGCAGGAATCAAATTAAATGGAATGCTGGTGAATTATCTCTGATTTGCTGACGACGCTGGCTTCCTCATTAGAAGCAACACACATTGGCAGGTCATTAGGACACAGATTGATGAAATCAGTAAAAGATTCGGCCTGATGATCAACACAGAAAACTAAAACAATGGTAATGCTGAAAATCCAAATAGACACAAATAACTATAAGCATCCAAGCAGAAGCAATTAAACATGTACTGTCAATCAATTCATCTATCGTGGAGGGCTAATAATTGCAGATGGCAGCAGTGAAAACGACATACAAATGAGAATAGGACGCATCTCACAAGTTTTGCAAATATGAATAGGAAACGGAGAAGCAGAGAAATAACAAAAAAAAACGAAGACAAAAATATATGAGATCATGATACAACCCACATTTCGAAACTGATTGGAATGCTGAACAATGCAAAAGCAAAATTAATTAGAAACTTCTCACGGCAGAAATGAATTGGTTGTGTTAAATTGTAGGATTTTAAAAATTACAGAAAATCAGAAATGACGACAGAAGACAATTTTTAGGTGTTCAAACAAATCTGATAGACGAGGCCTAATTGCATGTACCCTGTACATACGTGCACCTAGTTTATGAAGTACATAGTTATCATAAATTGTAGAAGTTTGAACGTTTGCTGGCTATAACACAATACAACATATAGAAATAGTTATACATCATATCTATCATGTTGGTAGCCTTAAAGCTAATAGGTTATGTTATCGACTGTATAAGGTGCAATTTAAACAAATAGATGCATAATGATAACGTCTTCAAAACACACACGAGCACTACTGGTAATGTTGTTGCGGGTTCACTCTAGCTACAACAAAGCTGAAGACTCGAATCTAGTTTTCAAGGTATAATTCTCGACAAAAACAATAAATCAAAACGATACATTACCCAACCGTTGAACGACGGTGGAAGAAAGGTTCGTTTTCAATACGAAGAACGACCAACTAACAAGAAGTCTGTAACTCAGCAACGGGCTGACGAACATCAGAAACGGAAGCACCGTAAGAAGACTTGAAAATGGCACAAGTCACGAACTAACTTGACTACCATGCAACCCAGAGAAATCTCAGACAACCCGACTAGCGCGAAGGCTGAGTATCGGAGATTCTCTAACCGCCCCTTTTCGTACCTCCTTATATAGCCTACTCCCCTCGGCTAAGAACTACTCAAGGGTAACGAATGCCCATCCCAGGACCGGTTAGGACTCAGACACGAGACCCTAACATACCCCCGGACCACAAACAAGGCAGAAACCAGAAGGGTTTAACTGCAAACCATGACATTAAAAGAAATATCACAATCAAAATATAAACGAAATACACAATAAATTCACTATATACAACAAAACATTTACTCTATACAGCTTACGACGTTCACTCACGTCGCCCCTAAGCATGACTACTCATTTATAACCAAAGATGGACGACTCAACAAGTCTGGAAGCAAATTGTCTCTCCCAGGACGATGTCGAATGTCCAAAGCATATTTTTGGAGTTCCAAACTCCATCGAAGTAATTTATCATTCGAATTAGCCATCGAATTAATAAATGTAAGTGGACTGTGATCAGTAAAGACCACCACAGGCGCAGAACCGAAGTATACGGCAAACGTCCGTACAGCCATGACCAAAGCCAGAGCCTCTTTCTCCACCGTTGAGTAGCGGACCTCGTGCTTCCGGAGCTTCCGGCTGTAGTAGCACACAGGATGCTCGATATCCTCGTGGATCTGGAACAGACACGCTCCAATACACACCTGCGAAGCATCAACAGCAACAAAAAACGGTCTGTTATAATCAGGTGGTTTAAGAATTGGTTTGGACGCCAATCTCGACTTCAAATCCACAAAAGCCCTTTCTGCTTTATCAGACCACACAAATTTATTCCCTTTCTTCAAAATTTCAGTGAAAGGCTCAGTTAACTCTGCAAAATGTGGCAAATATTTGCGATAGTAGCTTGCCAACCCATGCAAAGACTGTAATTGCTTCTTATTTGTAGGAGTTGGGAAATTCAGCATCACTTCCACCTTCTGTGAACGTGGTGACACTATTCCTCGCCCCACATGATGACCCAAAAAATCCACCTCAGCGTTAGCAAAAATGCACTTTTTTACATTTAATGTTAACTTAGCATTCTCCACACGTTGTAAGACCTGTCGTAAATGATCCATATGACTAGACCATGCCATACTGAAAATTATGACATCATCCAAATACGCATCACAAAAAGACTCCAACCCTGCAAAAACCTTCTTAACTAACCTACTAAACGAACTAGGTGCATTGCGAAGACCAAATGCCATGTATTTCCATTGGAAATGTCCATTAGGCGTTACAAAAGCTGTTACCTCCCTTGCCGATGGCGCTACAGGAATTTGCCAGTAACCTTTTGTCATATCCAATTTCGTAAGAAATTTTGCCTGCCCAACTTTATTTATGAGAGTTTCCACTCGAGGCATCGGAAACGGATCAGGAACAGTAACTGCATTCAGTTTCCTGAAATCAGTACACAGTCTTAGTGTACCATCTGGTTTTGGAACCAAAACTATTGGCGCCGCCCACGGACTTTCAGACTCTTCAATAATCCCCTCTTGCAACAACTCCTCTATTTCCTTATTTACCAACTTTAACCTTTCCGGATGAAGCGGATATGGTGATTGCCTCATAGGTCTTACTCCCTCCATCAACTTGACATCATGTGACACCAAAGTTGTCTTCCCCGGCTTGTCACTAAACACATTCTGAAATTTGCACAACACATTTGTTAAATCATCAATTTGACTCTGATTCAAGTGATCCATATTCACTGATTCCAAAAATGATGTAGGCGTGCTTGTATCAGTCACCAACACATGCGTTTCAGGTTTAATATCCACAACCATCACCTTCTCCCCTTGCCGTGGTAAATATCTCTTCATGAGATTCACATGCACCACCCTTTTCGTTTTCCTCCGATCTGGAGTACCGACGAGATAATCCACCTCACCAAGTCTTTTCAGTACTTGATAGGGACCACAGTACTTTGCTTGTAATGGTTTCCCAATCAAAGGCAACAAAAGTAATACCTGTTCACCCTTCTCAAAAGTAACAGACTTCGCATGCAAATCGTACCATTCTTTGGATTTTGACTTAAGTACCATTTCATTGTCATTTGCAATCTGTAAAGATACCTTAATCTTCTCTCGAAGATCCAAAACAAAATCAATGAGATTTGTCTTCTTCAATTCTGGTACTACATCAGTACGTAACCAACTATGCTTAATCATTTGTAAGGGCCCTTTCACATCCCTTCCAAACATCAAGTCAAATGCAGAGAATCCCAATCCCTGAACTGGAACTTCTCTATATGCAAAAAGCACCCAAGGAAGAATTTCGTCCCAATCACCCTGAAAAGTTTCCCCTACTGCTTTCAACATATCTTTTAGAGTACGATGAAAACGTTCCAGGCATCCATTCGTCATTGGATGAAAAGCACTGGTCTTTAACTGAATTATTTGACATTCATTCATCAACAATTGCATCAATTCTGACATAAACTCAGAACCCTGATCTGTCAAAACTTCATCAGGAAAACCAAATGTTGTGAACACTGACACCAACACCTTTGCCACTTCCACCGCTGTGTGTACCTTAAGCGGAAATGCCAACGGAAAATGTGTCCCTAAATCCATTATCGTTAACAGAAATCTGTTTCCCGACTTATCGCAAATATCCAAAGGACCAACGATATCCAAAGCAATTCTTGACCATGGTTTATCAATGACTGGCAAATTAATCAAAGGCGCTCTAGCTTTTGTAGCTCCCTTGCCAAGCCTCTGACAAACATCACAAGTGCGACAGTACTCTCTCACGTACTTGAAAATCCCAGGCCAATAAAAATGCCTCAACACTCTATCAAGAGTTTTCTGTGTACCTAAATGTCCACTCGAAGGAACATCATGCGCTACATGAATTATCTTAGGCCGTAAAGAAATTGGAACGATTACTTGCGTTCGACCAAAACCTTCAGGCTCCAAGACATTTCTCCAGACCCGAATCAAAACTCCATCACGAACCTCGTAGAAAGACCTCTCGCTTCTTTCCGGAGACCGTGCTAAATCAAAAAGACAATTGAGACTTTCATCACTATGTTGTAACTCAATTAACTTTTCCCTCGAACAAATTTCTGAACCTTCAACCTTCCTGTTACAATCTTCAGAAAACAATTTATCAAGTTCTAAGTCAACACAGTCATTCACATCAGAATTCTTAATTAAAGAATCGTCAATGTCTACAGCGTCCTGTTCCACCACGCTCGACTGCACCGTCGCACCTAGTTTACTTTGCGCCCTTGTAACTACCGCTACATCTATCGCTTCGTTTTGCACAACATCATTGCCTATCAAAACATTTATTCCTTTTGGCAATTTATCAACCAACCCACAAAGAATAGTCCCAGAAACCAACTCACTTTCCAATTGAATTTCGACTAAAGGAACTTTCACCGCATCCCCAACGATCCCTTGAATTAATCGGTCTTCTCCCGTCAGGACATAATCGCACGAATTAAGCCCATCCCTGCTGACTATCGACTGTAATGCACCCGAGTCTCTCAGTAGCACTACATGACGCTGCAAACCTTGTCGTCCGTACATCAACCCATCCTTAACAAAAGGTCTATACTGTTGATTTATCGTTGAACTGCCCGAATGCAAATCAACTAAGCCAACATTATCTGCGCGCGTAATTTGTGTTCGCTTTAGCCAAATTTCTCTCTCTGAGCTTTTCACAATTTGAAATACTATGCGATCTTGCATGACAATACGCACAAGATACAGGAGTGCCAAACGCACCTGTATAATTCCTTGCTGTATTCTTAGGGCTGCCCCAAGAATTTTGACCTCCGCTTCTTTTCATTAGCAGTGTCATTTGCCCATCCCTTTTCAAATTTCACTGGAGCTACATTAGCTTTCTTGAAAGGTTTGTACAGCAAATCATATTCATCAGCCATACGTGCTGCTTCAGAAAGTGTCGTTACTTTGCGTTCGATTATCCAACGATGTAAATCCCCAGGCAGACAATTCACAAACTGTTCCAATTTGAAAATTTCCAAAGCCTTATCTAAATCAGACAATGCACCTTCTCCTTCCAGCCAACTCTTAAATGGAATATTCAAACGATACGCAAAATTTGAATAAGTTTCAAGATTACCCTTCTGCAATTCCCGAAACCTTTTCCTATAGAACTCTGGCACTCGTGAATACGCCGTAAGCAAAGACTTCTTTACCACCTCATAGTCCTTACATTGTTCCAATGAGAGCTCGCCGAAAATTTGTAACGCTTTCCCAGTTAACTTCGTATGGATTAACGACGACCATTTATCTTTTGGAAATTGATGTAGCTCCATGGCTTTTTCAAACGATTGTAAATAATGCTCCAAATTTGTGTCGTCAAACCGAGGTACAAATTTTACTGCCGATGCAATATTAAATTTCGGCGTATGCCCCGTTCTTTCTGCATTTTCCTCATTCAAACCTTGTGCTCCGTCCTCGAAGTAACCTCCTGTTAATCTTTCAAATGAACCTCCTAATTCCTTCATCTGCAATTGATGCTGTCTCTGTTTTTCTTTCTCTGCCAATTCCATTTGTAACTTTCTCTCATCTGCTTGTAACTTTCTCTCATCTGCTTCTATCTGCATCCTTTTAGCCTCATTTTCCATAGACAACCTTGCTGCTAATGTTTCGTTATCTACCCTCAGCTTCCTTTCTAACATTTCTGCCTCCATCCGTAATTTCCTTTCCATCGCTTCTGCCTCCTCTTTCTTAATCTGTGCCTCCTCCTTCTTAACCTGTATCCTCCTTTCTTCCTCTTCTTTCTTAACCTGTATCCTCCTTTCTTCCTCTTCTTTCTTAGCTTCAAATTCTTTCTCAAGTCTTCGTGACTCTAATTCCGCTTGTTCCATCTTAAACTTAGCTTCTATTTGTGCCTGTTCCTTCTTAGCATCCGCTTCCATCTGTGTTTGTATTTTGAATTTCTCCAGGTCAAACTGTCTTTCCGCTTCTCGGTCTTCTTTTTGCTGTATACGTGCAATTTCGGCCAATTTCAATTGTAAACTTTCCGCCTTAACCTCAGACTCTTTTGCTTTTGGCGAAGAAGAGGGCGACGAAACCAATTTCAACAATGCTTTTTGCATTTGCAATTTCGTAAGACCTTTCACGTCTTGCCCAAATTTCTCCAGCTCCGTACGTAATTCATCTTGTTTCAATTCAAAAATGTCCTCCGCTTTTAACATTTTTGCCACCTCCGGTGTCTCCATTTTCTAAATTTCGAAATTTCCTCCGTCAGACAAAACTCGTCAGACACGCCCCTTAATTTCAAAATTTTCCTCTACGACTCAAAGACACCTTAAATGTTGTCTACTAACAAATGAAAATTTCAAACTTACGAGAAAAAAAATCCCGCGAGCCCTCATATGTTGCGGGTTCACTCTAGCTACAACAAAGCTGAAGACTCGAATCTAGTTTTCAAGGTATAATTCTCGACAAAAACAATAAATCAAAACGATACATTACCCAACCGTTGAACGACGGTGCAAGAAAGGTTCGTTTTCAATACGAAGAACGACCAACTAACAAGAAGTCTGTAACTCAGCAACGGGCTGACGAACATCAGAAACGGAAGCACCGTAAGAAGACTTGAAAATGGCACAAGTCACGAACTAACTTGACTACCATGCAACCCAGAGAAATCTCAGACAACCCGACTAGCGCGAAGGCTGAGTATCGGAGATTCTCTAACCGCCCCTTTTCGTACCTCCTTATATAGCCTACTCCCCTCGGCTAAGAACTACTCAAGGGTAACGAATGCCCATCCCAGGACCGGTTAGGACTCAGACACGAGACCCTAACAATGTACTTTTGTAAAGACTCTTCTCATAAAAACATATACCGGTAGGCCCAAGTGTGAGCTCAGATTTAACCAATAGCGGTTCGCTACTGCTTTAAGACTTTTGTTTACCAGATTTAGCAGGCGTATAGGTTCTGTGGGTCTGCTAAATCTGGTAAGGCCATCCATTTAGTACCTACGCATGGAGGGGTAACCCAAATGCATCTGCTTGCGTATTGGGGATCTACTGGCAATGTACCAAAGCATACGAAAGGGGGCGAACCTCGATAACACTTTGTTTATATTGGCCTTCCTTCAAATGAGTCACAGCTTAACAATCAGGCAATTACTATAGGGAGAAAGAAGTAGGGCTGTGGGTGAGGTATCACACACTTGTGTCCCCTTTACCTCTGACTGCTATTAGTATGAACTATCATGCAGCTTTGCAGCAAGTCCGACAGTTTGTCCGCCTGACCCATCCTTCAATCTGGCCTAAACTGCAGACTACCGCTGGCCCAAGATTTGAGCTGCTGGGGTGCCTAATCACGCTGCTGCATGATTAAGCACCCCACTAGTCTGTACATTGGTCTGTTGTTGTTCAGTCGACGCACTTACCATATAAGCTCTACAGAGACTAATTCACAGAGCTATATTAAATTGTGTCTTAAAGTTATAATGAAAAAGTTGTTAAATATTCAGTCATACAGTCAAGATATAGACTGTTCCATAGGATTCGGGAGTGGGTGGGAGCATGTCAAGCATACGTACGCAAGTGGAGGTGCAAAAAGTACAAGTGCATACAGGGAGGGGTCAATTTTTTCCGGATTTCCGCGTACGTACTAAATGGATGGCCCTAATCAGAAGTCTTCTCCTTCATCGTGTTTAGGAGTGTTCGATCGTGGTCCATGAGGTATCCTAAATTCACTTCGCCCGTCACAAACTCCACGATCTTGCTAACTGTCTTCGGCAACTGTTCGAGTTTTAAAGTATTGAGGTATGCCAGCTTCTCTTGAACATCTTTCCTCATCAGCAGCAGCTCGATGTCCTTGCCACCGAGGATCGTCTTGGCCAGTTTGCAGGTGCTACGAATGTTCTCGACATGGTTGGAGAAGTCCTGCTTCCGGTCCACGTACTCGATACAGTCGCTGCCGTACATGTTGTCGAGTTCGGAGAGCAGCTGGTGCTCGCGTCTCTCGATCTCCTGAACAAAGGATGCCGCTGTGTCTTTGATCTTCTGCCGCACTGCCATCAGAATCTCCTCGCACCCGGACAGCGATGTGATACAGCGGTCGAACTGGTCCACCTTATCGAGGCACTGATTGACCATCATCTCCATTGGCGCCTTGTATTTGGTAACAGCTTCGGAGAACTGCATGACCTTTACGTAACATAACATAGCACACCACAATATCACGTAACAGTCGTAACATAATGTAGCATAACAGTTTTATTGCACTTGTAAGAAAAAACAGATTCCAAGGAAATTAAATCACTCGCCTGTCAGTTCGAATAAAAAAAGTAACATTACACCTGTGATACAATATCAGCTTCAGTGGCTTATAATCAAATCAACCTCAAACTTTGTCTTCTCGTATAGGCTACATGTGTATTAATAACTGTGCACCATGTTATCTTGCAGACAGCATCATGCCTCTATCTGATGTTCCTAATCGACTGCCTCTGCGATCAACAAAGTCTGATGTATTTGTGCCAGTAACTAAGACTAAAATGAGTGACCGGGCCTTTCGGGACGCTGGCCTACATGCCTGGAACCGCATTCCACCATGTATTCAGGAGATTGAGTGTTCTCTCTTTCAAAAAACAATTGAAGAAAAAATCAGGTAAACTTTTAGTACTTGTGCTGACAATTGACACTGTAAAGCTACATAAAAGTAGCTTGCTGCTGACGATTACATTACAGTAACAGTCACAAGCATCTCACAGGAACAGTACAACAGGAGGAGCCAGATTAAAAAAAACAGCATTTATATAGTGCCTCTCCAAGGGACTACTGAGAGGCACTCCCAGTTCAATCCCTGCAGAAAAACAGTTTTCAAGTGTTGGCAGAATCCTTAGCCAAGACAATGCACAGGTAGATGGTCCAACCACCACAAAGTGGTATGCTGTGTTTTGTGTGGAATGTGCAAAGGAGACAAGCAGTTCACATGGAGCAGATGAGTGAAGATTTCACCAGCCAGTCAAACTTGAAATGGGGCATAATACTTACATGTTCGAAAAAAGTAATTTCCTGATCAAGGACGATCCCGACTCTGAACAGATGTAGAGATGACTAAATGAGGGAAGTTAGTAGATATAGCAAAAGAATATATTTTTCTTAGCTATTGCCTAATACCAAGCCATATAAATTGCGTTTTAGATGCAATGAGGCACAAACAAATCACGAAATCCATGACCCAAGTGCCACCATAGTATGTTACATTGTGGGCACTGCAAAAAGAGCAACCATCAGATGCTGGAAAATACAGATACCCCTGGATATTATCAACATAAAGATGACTGAAAACATCAAAGGAGGCCATGACAGTTGCAACTTCGGCAGAGAACAAAATATACAGGAATTGTCTGAGAACAGAGCCCTGTGGCAGACCAAAAGAAGTGACAGTCAATGAGATCCAGTGTACACATAGATCATCCAGGACCTGTGCCCATTCAAAAAAGAGCAAAGCCAGTCAAGCGGCTTACAGAAGTGCCAAAAAAAAAGAAACCAACAAATTATTAACTGACATGTTGTGATCGACCGTGTTAATTGTAAAAACCTACATGCAACGTTATTTGCTTTGCTACAATTATATCAATGATTTTAGATAGAAATTTGTTATAAGATAGTTTTAGGCTACTTAGCTACATCACTTGAATCAAGTTCTTCGTTTTCTAAGCAATATAATAATGATGATAGTGATGATGATGATAAAATTATTAATAATTATAACAACAATAATAATAACAGCAATAACAATAATAGAAATAATAATAATAACAGCAATAACATGAATAATAATATTGATTTTATATATATATATATATATATATATATATATCATAAGGATAGAAAATAAGAAACAGAAAATTAAGTAACTAATAAACTAATGCCAGCATAATTGAAGTTAGTATCGAACAAACCTTGTGGTGGCGGTGCTCCTTGAACGTGCACAGCACGCAGATGCACAATTCACATGGCTCGCAGTAGAATCGCACCACCTCGTCGGGATGTTCACGGCACCCGTAGTTCTTTTCGATCTTGATGTCGAAGATGGAGTGACCACTTGTGACCTCGATCTCCTGGTGGGCAACAACGCATGAAGGACACAACATCTTGGCACAGTCCAGACACTTGGCTGTGCCTTCACAAAACTTCTGGTTAACCATCTTGCAGATGTCGCAGAAGGGAAACTTGGTTACACGCTGGCGACCAACCATCTCCGAAAGATTTGACACGAAAAAGTTGTCTGGGAGTTTCTTGATGCCCCCGATCGGCAGCTGTGTCCGCTTGCGACATAGAGGACAGGTAAACTCACCTGCGAACAGGTAAGAAGAAAACAATCAGTACAGGTACAACTATAAGCTCAAATAAAGACTGCTACATATATGCTGTTTAGTCCTCTATAATTATGTGGTTTAGTCATAATGGTTCCAGTCTAATGTATTGACTTCCACTCCAGTGCAGTTTGAACAAGAAAAATTAAATTTAGTATAGTCTAACCTACTTTAACGAGTATAAAGTTGTCTAATTTATTATGGCAGTCAATTTTAATTTAACCTAATCTAATTCAGCATAGACTATTCTAATTAAGCCTAATCTATTCCAATCATCTACCTTACTTAGCCTAGTCTAGTCAAGTCTAGACTAGTTTGGTCTGATATGGTACAGTTGTCTACTTATTTTAGTAGTCAAGTCATTATTTAGTCTAAACTAGTTTTGTCTGTAGTCTAGTATAGTACAGCACATAACATGGGATAATCTATATAATAAAGTATAATGGAGGTACTGGGGTAGTTTACTTATTGTTTTGAGTTGTAGTGTATAAGTTCTGCTTTATCTCGGTCTAGTTTAGTCTCGCCTATTCTATTCCAGTTTCCTTTGACCTGAAAACGATATTAGTCACTGTATTATACATTTTTATGAGCAATAAAGGAAAAAATTAAACTAAAAGTAAAAGTAAATATACTGGTCGCTGTATTATGCATTTTAATACTGAATGAACTCTCTGAATGTGAAACTGAAAGGGGAAATACTGACAGTAGTCGCTGTATTTCTTGTACATCGACTCCGACTGGACGTGAGACTCGATGCAGTGTTCGCAGAAAGTGTGCAGACATTCGAGGCACTTGGGATTCTTGAAAGCATCGAGGCAAATCTTACAGACGAGAAACTCATCGTAAATCTCCTGCGCCAATGTTGGCTTGCTCTTGAACGTCGACGGAAGCCCTTGACCAGAAGGATGGATTGGAGGACCCGCAGATGGTGGAGACAGACCGGGAGAGACTGAAAGTGGTTTGGTCAGTGGAGAGGACAGCACGGTGGATTTATAAGCACATGGTTTACGGATCGACGGCTCCTGCAAATCATACAGAGAGCAATCCAACTTAGTAAGTGTGGATAAGATGCTGTTTTATCATAGTCTCCATTATCGATATCATGAATATCTTGAACATCAGTCTCATCACCAGTAAGATTGACTATCGCTCCTGATGTAAGAATAGGCTATTACAAAACAAGATATGCAGCAACCGTAATTGAGGCTTAATGCCGTTCGAAAACTAGTGGTGAACATTATTTTGGTCTTCAACACATGCATAGTACTGAGCCAAGATGATGCGGTCTTAAACTAACTTGAAAATAAATGATCTATAAATAAAGATAAATATATTAACTAGATAGGATGACAACAAAATACTGTAGTTCAAACACTTTTGACGATCTGATAGACTAGATATGCCTGAACGTCTCAAAACCAATTTCACAATGGCGGCATCTTTGTTTGCTACAACAATGTCTAACATATGCAAAGGTCTGAGAGGCTGTTATTCCATGCGTGCACAAAAATCCACTCTGTTCCGCAAGCTATTATGCATCTTAGACATCTCTATGGCTGCTATCTTCTGCCCACCCAAGGCCATGGATGTCAGATGGTTTCTTATGAAGCCATTCTGCCATGGACCCGACCCCTACATAACACTGGTCAACAAGAATTTTGCTACTCGGATTCTAATACCTGTTCCTAACTAAATTTGATATGCTGATTCCAAATCCGAAAGCCGTTTTTGTATATCACGTCCAGTTTTTAAGTTAGGTTTCTAGGATTCTTTCAGTTGTAAACACCTGCCTTAATAAATTTGGCATGCTGAATCCAAATCCGAAAACCGTTCTGTCTATCACGTCCAGTTTTTAAGTTATAAGGTTTCTAGGATTCTTTAAGTTGCAAACGCCTGCCTTAATAAATTTGGTATGCTCAATCCAAATCCGGAAACCGTTTTCGTCTATCACGTCCAGTTTTTAAGTTATAAGGTTTCTAGGATTCTTTAAGTTGCAAACACCTGCCTTAATAAATTTGGCATGCTGAATCCAAATCCGAAAACCGTTTTCGTCTATCACGTCCAGTTTTTAAGTTATAATTAGGTTCTGCAGCTGATCTGGATGAGACATATAGGCCTCAACTGGATGAAGAAGAGCCTCACCAATTTGACTCGTGAGAGACTTGTCATTATCAAAGTGGAAAGCAGAAGTGTTAGGTTCAAGACTCAAGCAATGGAATCTGCTACAAAAAGACACACAAATTTGTGTTTTTCGTAATATTCATACCAATGTGGCTTCGTTTTACCAAGTGGAAGGTGGCATTTGTTTCTGTGCTGATGTCGATGGTCTAACGCATGAGCTAGGATAAGAAAATGGGAAGCATTTGTTTGGTCTAGGTATTGAAGGAGCAGTGAATTATGCTGAGCTTATAGAGAAAATTCTGAGGGCATACGAGTTGTTGGGTACTAGGATGTCACTGATGTGGCATTTCTACAATTTCCACCCATTCTGGACGATGTCAGCGATGAGCATGGGGAAAGGTTCCATCAGAATATAAAGGTGATGGAGAGCGGATATCAGAGGAAGTTAAATCATAGCATGATGAAAGACTATTGTTGATTCTTGCAACGAGAGACGGGTGTACCTTACAAACGCAAAAGCAAATGCCTTAAACAGTTTTGAACACCTTACTTTCACTTAAACTGTGAGTTGAGAAAGACATAATTGTTCATAAGCATGTCTGTTATATGTTCTTTTTTGTTTGTTTTAACAGTAATGGCATTAACATCATTTTAGGGCGACATATTTCATATTGCAAATGTCCCACATTAATTCGCAATTGTGTAGAACTTCACTGATGCATACCATAAAAATCTGACGTACTAGTCAAATTTCGATTTCATATTTCAAATCAGCATCCAAAATTTAGCTAAGAACAAGTGCAACAGCAAATGCCTGAAACAGTTTTAATACTTTGCTTTCGCTTACAGTATGAGCTGAGAATTGCAATTGTGTAGAACTTCACTGAAGCGTACCTGAAAAACTAGACATGCTAGCCAAATTGCAATTTCATTTTTTAAATCAGCGTCCAAAATCTAGCTAAGAACAAGCACAAAATCAAATGCCTCCTACGTTTTTCATATACTATCCTTTTGCTGATAGTATGAGTTGAGAATTCGCAATTTTGTAGAACCTCACCGATGCGTGCCTGAAAAGCCTGATGTGCTAGAAAAATTTTGATTTCATATTTGAAATCAGCAACCAAAATTTAGCTAAGAACAAGCGCAAAGCAAATGCCCGATACATTTTTAATACTTTGCTTTCGCTGATTGTATGAGTTGAGAATTCGCAATTGTGTAGAACCTCACTTATGCGTACCTAAAAAACCTGACGTACTAGAATAATTTGATTTCATATTTGAAATCAGCACACACAATTTAGCTAAGAACAGTTCTAAAGTTCTGAGTAGCAAACAAAAATATTTTTTTGTTTCCCAGTGTAATCTTTCCACTCCAATTCCATGATAAACAGACGGTTTACCCTGCTTTATAGCAATGCTATTAAGATATTTGTGAATTATCCATGTTTTCTGATAGCACACACAGTGATGTCACCTTGTTAGTATTAGTATTCAAACAAAGACAGGTCTGCTTAAAAGCAATACAGCTGTTTATCAGGTTTTATTAACTCCAGTGCCTACCTGGTGAAATCCGTTTATGGACTTTAAAGGATTAACACAGAATTTAATACAAACCTCATATTCAAGTGGTTCTTTGTAATATCTGACTGTCATGTGGCCATTAATTGTAACCAGCAAAAAATGTGGTTCTTCCTTCAAAATCAAGTCATGGCTGTCCCTAGCAACTGCATTCAAAAAATCCTGGGCAGAAAACAGTCTAGTAAAATGTTCACTGGCAAGGATATCCTCAACTGCTACCTCGTCATCTGAAAACATTAGTTAGAACTAAATTAGCAATATTCAGCATAAATTTAGACAATATTGATTTACACGACAGCAACTGGAAGATTTAACACAGTTTTAACTTCTGTCCAAATGTGGACATTCCGTAAGAATTGAAGAAGTTGCCTCAGAAAGGCCATACTGCACCGTGAATGGAAAAATCAAACCCCTAAAAGGCCTAAATCATTAAATGACTTATATAAATACCAGGCTTTTAAAAATCTTAATAAAACTTAAACTTATTAAATTTTGAATGTAACAGCAATTATACATTTATTTACAATAATGTTGCAAAATAACAGCACAGTGACAAAATTTGTAAAAAGCACTCTTTAAAAGGTCCTCTAGCAAACAGGAATTTTAAACGATTATGCATTTTCTGCAACAACTCTGTGTTGAAGCTGAAGGAGGGCATTTCAAACATAAATTATAGCTAAGCTACAAGCATTGTTACATTAAATATGTAATGGATAAACTAAAATTATTCTAGTTTCGATTAAACTTGTACAGTGATTTTCACCACTTTATGACCTTGGTTCACTCAGGTATTTCAACATAAATACAAGGCAGCAAGTCAGTATAATTGTTGACATTAATGAATCTCATCTTCACAAGATAATGGTCAACAGTCATTTTGACTTAATTATTTGCCAAAATCGGAAAGTATTATAGAGAAACCTAAAAAGTCTTGAACATTTTCCTAAAAGGGCAGCAAAGTATTCAACTAATCCTATTTCAGGTGGGTGTAACGTGCATTTTATCATTATTATTATTATTATTAGATTGTCATTTAAACAAAATAGGAATCTTGCACAAAAGTGCGTAACAGAAAAATCAATCATAGTAAATCTTAAACAGATATGTTTTAAGATTAGTTTTGAAAATCAAAAATGTTGAGAATTTGCAGATAAAGACAGGAAGTTTGTTCCATTCAGCAGGGCCATCTAGTGCAAATGCCCTGTTACCAAGTTTTTTGAGTGATCATGTCACAACAAAATGCCACATGCTTCAGAACATCTCTAGTCAAGGCGACATTTATACTTTTTTCTTTGTAATAGAACTTTGTTATCATAATGTACAACTGAAAACTGAAATCATAAGTACATTCCTTTTTTGCCATGGTTGAGTGACTGACAAAATTAATAATATGAGCAGAGATATCTTGCTAACCTCTTTCATGATATATATTCCTCCTCTCCAGTCCATCTTGAGTAAACAAGTATAACAATGTTTTTCGCAGCTTCTTGCATTGTGCCACCTAAAATGATCAGCCAGAACTTTCCTCTATATAAAACTCCTATTAACTTGGGGTCCAAAAGAGCAGACCTCAAGGAGAAGAAGGCCAGCAGCATACTTATTGGCTTTGATTTTTATCAAAGTTCAACTGAATGTGCAGAGATGCAGTCTCAGTCTCCAAATGTCTTGGTCTTAAGATGGTTGGGTACATCCGTACCTAACATCCTAATGTCTCTGTCTCATCCCCAACAGATTGGCCAATGTCTTGGTCTCGTTGTTGGAGCAGGACGTATCCAGTCTCATCTTGGTCTTGCCTGCGGAAGTTTTGTAGCCATGTTCCACAACTCACTGTTCTTGACAAGTTGAAAAAATTGATATTGTGGTAGTACCATATGTCAAATAAGTAAACTCACAATAAGTTTACCTTATAATGGTGCGATCATAGGAATAGCTAAATCATCAGCACTTAATTGTAGTCTACTATAATGGATTTAAAATTAGCATATCATTTTCAACACCATAACAACTTCGACCTTTGTGGATCATAGCACATCACTTATCGGTATTATCTCTACCATACATGTGCATACTGGCTGTTTACAGATTTGCTAAAAAGCCATACCAGCCACACATACAGAATCGTCGGGATCAAGAACCAGCAACAGATTGGGATGCAAGTTCATCAATAAACATTTTAAATGACCTAGACAGACACTATAAGGATGCCGTATGGCTACATTGTTCCTATACGATCCTCATAATGAGCAGGCTTGTCGTTTACAGATTTGCCAACAGCCCAAATGCCACAGATGCAGAATTTCCGGAATCGCCAGCCAGCAGCAGATTTTGGAATACCGTTTTGCCCAATTGCTGAAAATGCTGGCGATTTCGCTGAATGGCTGAATAACATTGGGCAGTTGCTAGCATGCCTATAGTATAATAGGCTCTTACGGGTCCATTATTGCCATATGGGACCCGTATTTCTTTATTCCTGAACTTGGCGTTTCAGTATCTAAACCTATGACAAGTCTGTACACTATTAGACTTTGGTAAATCTGCATATGTGTGTCACGTTTTCCCGAACTTTGCAAATCTGTATGGTTCTTTGGGATTTCTGGGGAGTTCTGCAGATATCTTTCCTTCTGTGGCAATTCTGCTCCATTTTCGTGATCCGGTTATTCCTTAATAAGGCGAATGAGTGGCACTTTTAGGATTTCGGCGATTGTGTCTCCTCATTTGTTGGCAAATTTGAGTAACTTTAACTATACAACACTACTCAAATCAGTTGAATTTTCCGTGTGTCACTGAATGTTGTATTTTTATAAGACAACTATTTTCTCTGATTTCTATATGACATTGTGTTATGTTATCAATAGTCCAGTTCCTATTATTTCCTGCACATTCAAATCAGTTCGCACATAAGAAAATCGCTAATTGGTTCTACAGTTCCAGAAATGACCGAATCTGTATCTGTACCATTATGGCAAAGTTTCTGTATATAACTTGCGTCATGTCTGGCCTTATAATCATAATGCGTGGCGCTTCTGCGGCGGAAAATGCCGCCACGCAACCCGCGAAAACTTACTTCTGCGGCGGAGAATGCCGCCACGCAACCGGCGAAAACTATTCTGCAGCGGAAATTTTTTTCACATTTTGGTGAACCCGTAGTTTAGGTTGGTAGAATTATTTGATATCGTCAAATTGAAATGGAAGCTGGATTGATTAAAAAATATTTTCCCTAACTGGAAGTGGGACTGATGAAACCATTTGTATCTTAAAATAGAAGTTAGATTGATGGATATATTTTTACCGTAAATAGAAGCTGGATTGATTAAACTAAGTTTTTGATGCAATAGAAGCTGGAATGATGAAAATAATTGTTTCCGTAAGTAGAAGCTGGACCCATGAGAATAGTTCTTTGCTTAAATAAAAGGTGGATTTTGATGAAAAATATTTTTTGGTTAAATAGAAGTTGGATAATTTTTTTCATGAAAAGGAAGCTGTATTGATTAAAAGCAGAAGATTTATCCAATAATAATAGAGATTTGAGTGCCGTAGTTCGTATAAGCAGTCGATGACTCGAAGCAACGATTCAGAAGCACTTGCCTTCTGTCGATATGCTGCATTTCTCTCACTTGATTCTGAATACATAATCGTAGCTGTAAAAATCTAAATTAATCTATTAAATTTGCAACCTTGCTTATATTGACTTGGGCTCAAAACTCTGCTTAAATTTGATAACAGTTTACTGTCGGTGTCTCGATCAATAACTACCTGTGCAGGCCAACGGTGCAGGCCATTAATATAGAGTCCTTGGGTGCAGGCTTTACTGCTGCGAAGACGATGCATTCCTAATCAACGCTATGTTAAGTGACGTCATTTTGTGTCAGAATTTTGTTTTATAAAAGAGATCGTTGGAATCCAGCACCAGCCGTCATGTAAATTCATAGTAGGCCTAATCGCAGATCCGGTGTCCAGATATATTCTATTCCCCCCTAAAGCATATCCCCCCGGATGGAATAGACCGGTTTAGAGTATCCGGGGATAAACCATTCTATCCCCACGCATGGGGGGTCCAAGGGCCAATCCGGCCATGGCCCCCCCCCCCATTTGAAATTTACACAGGGCGTGGCCCCCCCCATCGCCAAGTAAACTATGTTCACTCCGTGATCTTTCATGAAGAAAAGAAAATGAGGATTATGAATAAAAAATATTATCTCTGTACAACTAAATAAACTTCTCTCAAGTGTTGTCTCTCAAATTTCAAAATATCAATTTTAAAATATGTTGTGTTCTTGAACATTTTAGTAAAAACTACATCATTAGGCCTACTGTATGGATTCCCGATAAGGTAGTTGAATCCTTTTCTTCCTTGGTTTGTGTTAACTATTTTGTGCTGAGTCTACCAGTAAGCAATTCGTTTACAAACTACAAGGCTTTTGGCGTTCTTGAAAATTGAACGAATTTTCTAGGTTTTACATTAATTTCAATAAATGTCTGGTTTCCTACTACTGTCTGCAGTCAAACTCAAACACAACTCAAGCAACATCTTAGCTACGAGTGACATCTGCATGATTCCTATCAGTGTTTTGAAATAAATTATAATAGAGACATTTATTCACATGACAGCCTAAAATGCAACCATTGCAGTGTGCAAATTAAAAAAACGGACGCCCATTTGGCCCCCTCGTAAACTTTCTGGATCCGCCCTGCTGGGCCATTGTCCATATGCCATCATCATGATGGCCAAGACGAAAATCACCATCAAAAATCACACGAAAGAACGCAAGTAAATTAATTTCAGGTCTAGACGTACAAAACTAAAAAGATAGGCCTACACAACTTAAAATATTAACGTTATTTTTAATAGAAATCCAAACAGTACGACTGAATACATTTTTATAAAGAAGCCGTCAAAAAAAATGCAAGCCTAAACCGAATAGGCCTACTCTATTTCGCGCTAAGGGCCCAGACAGCCTACTTCATTGGCCCTCCGTCTGATCCCCGTCGGCCGACGCTGGCAAACCCGGGGTATCGGCTTGGTGTAGGGACCCCCTAGTTAGTCCCAACATCAAGTGAATCGTACGAGATTCCGTCGGACCTCGTCTAGCCCACAGTTATTCCCAAAGAAACTGCTGGACCGGCGACGGTCCCTCACAGAGTATGCAGAACAAAACAGACTCGGCGTGGGGTATATTCGCTGGGGCGAGAGGCGCTGCATGCACATACGGGGGAAAAAAAAATGAAAGGGGCAAACCAAGGGGAAACCACAAAAAAGGGGGGGGGGAAAAAACCCAAAGGG